>SZWC01000266.1:475157-487066 GCA_023375785.1 Penium margaritaceum | reverse complement strand
TCCTGCAAAACATATTTCACCCGCGGAAATCCCCGCATTGGCTGTTCCGTGTCAGGCTGAGTGCTGAAATGGCAGTTTTGCAGAAAATTTGACCACGGGCCACATCTATGCCCCATCAAGGTGGCCTGTGGCAGCGCGGTTGATGTGATCACATCACGTCGGACCCAGAAGGCAACACTGATCAAGACCCCAATCAGAACTTTCCTGGCACATACGTCACATCTCCACCTCCTGTACAAGTGGACATAAATACGTAGTACGTGATCAAAGATGTCGTCGGATATTGATGTCGTAAAAACCGGCCAAGTATCTTGCCAAGTGGCACGGCGACGAGGCTGTGAAAAACAGCTGGGAACTCTACGAAGACCTCCGTGACGTTGATCATCTGATCAATAGCTACTTTCACCGTCACCGGCCTACGTTTGCTAACGCGCCGGGAGGTCGCGGCTAAAAGGAGGGAAGTGTTATGTCCCCGGGGTACATGAGTCCCTAGAACTCACAAGTGGGCTTAATGTTCTTGCATTCATGTCCAACCACGCAGCGACTTCAGGATTTTTATGTTGTGCGGCCCAGGGCATTTTTGCCAGCTGCACCGACCCCCGTTGTTCCGTTATAGAAGTTTCTGACAACTTCGACCACTTTCTAGAATGGTCAACAGAATTTTTCCGAACCATATCGATATTTCAGCATTGTTTGGTCAACTTCTCGATCATGCCTGACATCCATAAAGAAGCGTCACCATATAGTCCAAGCCCCCCGACTTCTTGGTGGATCTTCTCAAATCCACCATCCACGGCATGACCTCGCATGTGTCGCTCGACTTGAATGCCGATGACCTGACTTATGCCTTATTCTTATTCTTTGCATTGTATGCATGTGCTCGATGAACTTGACACTTGTACTTGAAGTACACTTCATGCTTAATACAAATTATACATTTGTCCCTAACACCCTATATTTCTTTTGTCCCGGATCTCATCCGTTTTAACCACCTACGTTCTGCTCCATGTAACAATGATGGGGGGGGGGGTGTTACATCCCTGATGTACACGATTCCCTAAAGCTCGCGAGTGGGTATTTCTGTTCTTACATTCATGGCCTATCGTGCAGTGACTTAGGAGTTTTTCTGCCATTTGGCCGAGGGCATTTTGGCCAACTGCCCCGACCTCTGGTGTCCCGTTCTAAACGTTTCCGACAACTTTGACCACATTCCAGACTGGTCGAACATAAGTGTTGTGAACCATATCGAATATCCACCACTCACAACATAACATCGCACGCATCACTCGGCTAGAATGTCGATGACCCGACTTATGTGTCATTCTCATTCTCAGCATTGTATATATGTACACGAAAAACTTGATACTTTTCATCTAAGTACACTTACTTCTTAACAAAACTTGACCATTTTTCCGAAACCCTCAAACCGTCTTTTGTCCTGCACCTCATCCATGTGAACCACCTGCATTCTGCTTGGTAAAACACTTGGTATCAGAGCATAGCAACGCTGGAGGGACAACCGTTTTATTAAGTATCTAGCGAAATCCTCGCACTAGTCCTCGGTGCATCTCTAACGATCAGAAGATTGCAGACTTCACGATGACAACGGTGAACAGAGTGAGCGCACCCGGCCACGAGCAGCTGTTCCCAGCGAGTACGCCAGCAATGGTGCACTAGCAGCACGCAAACAACGTCGCTCTCCAGGCAAACCAGGTAGCACCAACAACTTTTGGGGTGAACGGTGCAGTGCCGACAAACCCAATGACCAATCTGCTGATGGATCCCTCAGGCTCGACAAATTCTTTGCCTCCGCCGCAGCCCCTTGGGATGACACCTGGCACAATGGGAGGCATCCACTGGCAAGCATGAGTCAACAAAGACCTATACCAAAAAACTTCAGGACTCGATAGCCTCAACATCCATGTGCTCCAACAGCTCAACGGGGTGATGGAGGAGCTTCGATTTTCTTTTGCGCACAAAGCAATGCTCACCGAGAGAATTTGTAACTCTTGAGTGAACCCCAGATTTGACTAGAGCACCTTGAGTCGTTCGATCCTATGAAATCCAAGGCACCGATGTCCAAGATGTGGCTGACGATTTTGGAGGTGTACCTCACCACTGCTGGGGTCAAAAAGAAAATTGACCTTGTGGCCTCACTTTTGCGTGGTAAGGCTTTGAATTGGTGCTCCAATCTAAAGGCCATGCAATGGCAGCAAGAGACCAGCAGAGCTGTGTCAATAGCTCTTGCGAATGCTCTCACAGAGCGATCGCAAGCATTCTAACTCTCAAGCAGGTCAACCTGATGTAGCACAAATCTCTTATGCCACCGGAAACATAGATAGATTTCGCCTGCGGTACACATGCTTCCTTTGGGAAATGGAACGAGAAGTCTGGCGCACAGTATTGACTCCAAAATACACTCAGCATTTTCAAAAAATCATCACCGACAATGACATTGCCCTCAACAAATTGTGTTTCTACTACAACTGGCTGAAGCCAGATATTTGACGAATAATTACTATTCTTGGCATCCAAGATTCCCTTCCGGGAATGATCAAAGCAGTTGACCGCATGGACAACGCTGACTACAATGCTCTGATGCAATGACTGGTAGACCCAAAGCCACAATCCTTATCCTGGCCAGGGAAATTCACAGTCGGCAGGAAACCTCGTCTCCGATGGAGATGGACGCCGTCGTTAGTGCGGGCAACAACTCTGCTTTACATGCGGAAAACCTGGTCATATCTTGTGCAACTACCGAAAGCGGAAACAACAAGCCAACAAGTGCAAGGAGGTCATACAAATAGAGTGAAGAGTTGGGAAAAGGCAAAGGGTATGAGTAGACAACGAGGCCACGGTCAGGTCAGAAAATTCTGCATCGACCGATTGCCCATCTGAGCAGTTCACATCGCTGCAAACGAGGATACCTGAGATCACAAATTTTGACGAGGGGTACGATGATGAGCGACCAGCGATGCTGCTACAAGTGCAGCCAAGGAGTTGTAACATCTGAAAAATGGTACCAGCGTTACAAGATGGACGAGCTTCTCATAGTTTCATCGGAAACAACATGGTTCAAAAGTTGGGTTTTGCACACTGAAATGAGACTTTTTTCAAGGAAAAAAATTGTTGCACGACTGCAGATCCTTCGACTTTGCAAATCACTCCAACTGTAAATCGAAAATCTATACAACGTTACAGTCTGGAGGACTTGCCCAATGAGCAAAAAAAAAAATCATCTTTGGGCAAGATTTCCATTGCCGGCACAACCCGTAGGTTGATTGGAGCAAAGAAGTAGTCTACGTCACCATTAATGGAAGAAAGAAACACCTGCCTCTGATCGAGCAACCCACGATGTAGTGATAGTTACGCGAAACAACAGAGGTAGAAACACTATAGGAAGTTGGGACAGCCACAAAACACCAACCAATATCTGGACTAGCCAAGCGCTACCTGAAACGCGGAGCTCAAGCGTAGCTAATCCATGTAGAAGCAGGGAAAGTAGAAGAAATTGCAGCTGTTGAACCAACGCTAACGGCAAGAACACCAGAGAAGTTCACAAAAATACCGAATGAATTTACGCAGCTCATTGAGGAGTTTACGCAACTCCTCAATGAGCTGCGTAAATGAACTCCTTAATGCAAAAGGGGGATTTTTTCTTGCGTATTACCCCGAGAGTTACCACCACAATGTAACATTGACTATCAGATGTACCTGAAGCTGGGCAGCAGACCGACGGTGAAGGAGACCTATCGGATGAGCGATCACAAGCTGAACAAACTCAAGAAGCAGCTGGATGAGATACTCTGTCAGAGATTCATCCAACCCTCCAAGTCACCTCACGCAACAACAATACTTTTCATGAAGAATAAAACAGGAGAGATGCGAATGTGCATGAAGTACCCAGAGTTCCACAACATCACCATCAAGAACCAATACCCCCCCTTGTGAGCAGATGAACTTTTCGACCAGCTCCGTGGTACCCGCATATTCAGAAAAATCAGCCTACGCGGCGGCTACCATCAGATCCACGTATCCGATAAGGATATCAAGAAGACAGAATTTTGCACCAGATACGGGCACGTTAATTTCACACACAAGTCGTTTGGACTCACAAACATATGTGCAAAATTTATGGCGGTGATGAACAACAATTTTCATCCATATCTCGGTGACTTTGTCCTCGTGCATCTTGACGACAATCTTGTGTACAGCCGCACCTCGGAGGAGCACAATGGACATCTTCAAAAAGTTCTCAAAGTTTCACAAAGCGAGAATTTTTTAAAAAACTCTCAAAGTAGAAATTTTTTTGTCGTTCGATCGAGTTTTTGGGCCATATAATCAGCGGCACACTGATCACCATGGACCCAAAAATATTAAAGATAATCGCTGATTGGCCGACGTCCATGTTCAAGATGTCTACGTCTTTTTGGGATTTGCAACTACTACCATTGATTTATGAAGGAAAATTTCCTAGTGTCAGCACCTCTCTCCCATCTCACCCAGGAAAACACCCGGGAAAATTTCCTAGTGGAATCAGGGGGACAGCGAACGAGAAGTGTTTAACTCTTTGAGANCATGGGCCAACATGAGCATGGACTTCGTGACGGGAATGCTGGCCACTCCCGAGGGATATGACACCATCCTCGTCATGGTGGATAGATTTTCTAAAATGCCGCACTTCATTCTGACAACGACCAGTGCCACCACAGAAGGAACAGTGTGGTTGTTTCTAAATCAGATCGTGGGGCTACACACACTGCCACGTACTATCATCAATGAAAGAGTTGGCTGTTGAATGATATGCACCTTGTCCACTGGCTAGCTGGCTGGCTGCACGGACAGACAAGGCATGCACTGCTCTATGGGTTACGTCCCCTTTGTCTATTCTGAGAAAAGACACGAATGCACTCCCCGTTATGGGTATGTGCCTTGGAGATCATCATGGGAAACACGCCTTTGTGGCCTAGTTGGAAGAGGTACCGAAGCTCATGGATCATGGGTTCAAACCCCACAATGGCCGCAGTTTTCTTTGCGGCCTCAAAATGGGACGGAAGCTTCTAGGTAGCTTACTATAGCCTGTCTTTAGGATGATACTTGGCAGTCTCAGGACATACCAAGTAGGACTGTAGGTTGAGGTTGGATCATGCAGAGCCACTGCAAGAAGAAGCATTAGCAAAGCTCTGCAAGTATAAAAGCATGTACCCTGCATGCATCCATTTACAGTTCATACCTTTGAGACTCCTCACAGAGTGTCTAACCAAGGGTAGACACTAAAGACCTTCATGCGGAATTTGTGAGGCTACACACTGAATGAACCTTAAGTGTGGATCCCTCGTTCAAGGACGAAATGTTATCTAGGTTGCAAGACCAAGAGCAGTTGGCAGCCTCCCATGTCAGGACCCGTTTTATAGACCGTTGCTATCCAGTGCATTTACATTGGCCACTTCACAAAGCCATTTTTTGTGCAAACAGATGCTACGTTACAGTAGCCGGATCGAACAACCCAGCTATCCTATGTTTAACTCAGCGTAACAGGGGGTGTGGTTGGATAGATGGACCCAACTACCGTAGTGTGTAATCAGTTTGAGCCAAGAACGGCTGGTGAGGTGGCCATCTCTTTAATTGATGATAGTATGTGGCACTCCATTATGTCTCACGATCTAGTTTAGATATATCTACACTTTCTCCTTCTACGCTGACGGTGGTCATTGTCGGGATGAAATGTGACGTTTCAGAAAATCCATCCACCACGATGAGGATGGGGTCATACCTCTCGGGAGTGGCGGGCACTCACGTCACAAAGCCCATCCTCATGTAGGCCCACGGTTCGATTGGAATAGGTAGTGATTGGAGTAGACCAAGCGGCCTCGTGTAACAAAATTTTTCTTTCTCATAGGTATCGCATGATTTGCATATGGCCGCCCTGTCAATCTGCTTGTGTCCCACCAGAAGTACTTAGCCAGCTTCTTGATTTTCCTTTCCTTGCCAAAGTGCCTACCTGGACCGGTGTTGTGGTACTCCTCCGATAACCTTCATCGTACCTCATCATTTGGAGGAATGACAACCTGGCAGGTGAATCGATGTCGCCAGTAGTGGTCGTCAAACCAAAACTTGGTTTTGTTGTACATTGTAAACTCCTTGTAACCCTCCATGAACAGAATTGCGAGGTATGGGTCTTGTTTGATGATCAACGTGTTCATCTTAGCCATTAGATTGGGCCGTCAACTTAGAGTATCCACTGGATTTATTTTTCCAGGACAATACTCCATGTCGTAGTGGAAGTTGGACTCGAGGAACTCTATCCATCGAGTTTATCGATGATTTAGATTTGGCTGTCTCTTGAGACATTACAGGGCGTGATGATCGGTGCGGGTGATGAAACATCCACATTCCACAAAGAACCACCATGTCTTGAACATGTGCACGACTACGAGCATCTCTTTTTTGTGCACCGCGTGCTTCTTTTCTGGCCCTCGTAGTTTTCTCAACATATATGCAACCGGTTTTTCTCCACCGCCATTGTATTATAAAAGAACAGCTTCCATGCCTTGATCGGACGCATCAGTGGCTATGATATAGTCCACTGTTGGATCTACTAATTCTAAGGCTGGCGCCGAGGTCAAAGCATTTCTCAAAACCTAAAATGCTTCTTGCTCGCTGTCCTCCCAAATCCTTTCGGTGGTTTTCCGGATGAGATCTGAGGAAGGTGCTAACACTCGGGCGTTGTCATTTACAAATCAATGGTAGCAGTTGCAAAATCATCAAAATCCCCAAAATACCTGGATGTCTCAAATAATTGTGGACGTCCGCCAATCAGTGACTGCCTCCAGTTTTTGGGGGTCCATGGTGATCAGTCCGCCCCCGATGATGCGGCCCAAAAACTCGATCGGACGGCGACCAAAGTTGCACTTTGAGAGTTTTCCCAAACAATTGTCTCTTTGTAAAACTTCCAGAAATTTTTTAACATGTCCACTGTGCTCCTCCAGGGTGCAACTGTAAACCACGATGTTTTCAATATACACAACAGCAAAGTCGTTCAGGTATATGCAAAAAAATTTGTTCATCACCGCCATAAATATTCTGCGTGAGTTTTTCAGTCAAGATTGCATGACTTTGAACTTCACGTATCCATATCTGATAGAAAATGATGTCTTCTTGATGTCCGTATCAGATACATGGATCTGATAATAGTCGTTGCGTAGGTTGATTCTGCTTAAAATTCGGGCCGCTCCAAGCTGTTCAAAAGATCATCTTCGTATGGGAGGGGGTAGCGGTTCTTGATGGTGATGTCATGGAACACTTGGTAGTCCATCCACATCCGCATCTCTTCAGTTTCCTTTTTTACAAATGGTCTAGTGCTACATAAGGTGACATGGAGGGTCATATGAACTCCTTCTTGAGCATCTCATCCAGCTGCTTCTTGAGTTCGGTTAACTCATGATCGCTCATCCGATAGGTCCTCTTCAACGTTGGTCTATTGTCCAGCTTCAGGTCTATGTGATGGTTGATGCTACGTTGTGGTGGCAACTCTCGGGGTAGTTCGTCAAGAAAGTCCCCTTCGAACTCCTTGATGAGCTCCACAACCTCTTTTGGTACTATTGCAAACTTCTCAGGTGTTGTTGCCGTTGGCGTCACTTCGGCAACTATGACTGTTTCTACTTCCCCTGCTTCCACGTGAACTAGCCATGCTTGAGCTCNGTCTTCTTGATGTCCGTATCAGATACATGGATCTGATAATAGTCGTTGCGTAGGTTGATTCTGCTTAAAATTCGGGCCGCTCCAAGCTGTTCAAAAGATCATCTTCGTATGGGAGGGGGTAGCGGTTCTTGATGGTGATGTCATGGAACACTTGGTAGTCCATCCACATCCGCATCTCTTCAGTTTCCTTTTTTACAAATGGTCTAGTGCTACATAAGGTGACATGGAGGGTCATATGAACTCCTTCTTGAGCATCTCATCCAGCTGCTTCTTGAGTTCGGTTAACTCATGATCGCTCATCCGATAGGTCCTCTTCAACGTTGGTCTATTGTCCAGCTTCAGGTCTATGTGATGGTTGATGCTACGTTGTGGTGGAAACTCTCGGGGTAGTTCGTCAAGAAAGTCCCCTTCAAACTCCTTGATGAGCTCCACAACCTCTTTTGGTACTATTGCAAATTTCTCAGGTGTTGTTGCCGTTGGCGTCACTTCGGCAACTATGACTGTTTCTACTTCCCCTGCTTCCACGTGAACTAGCCATGCTTGAGCTCTATGTTTTAGGTACCGCTTGGGCACATGTAGCGGTATTGATTGGCGTTTTGTGGCTGTCAAAACTTCCTCTGTTGCTTCAACCTCTGCTGCTTCCCGTAACCGTCGCTACGTTGTGCAGATATCTGATTTGCAGCCAAAGTGGTTCGTGAAGTGGACAGATCTGCAGTCGTCCGTCACCGGTTTTCCTTCAAACACTCCCGGTTTGGTTGGCAAAGCCAGATTCCAAACCATGTCGATGCTAACAAAAGTATGAGAAGCTCCTCAGTCTAGTAGTGCCGGTACTGTTTTGCGACTTTCACAACCCCTTGCTTGCACTCGTAGCAGTATCACCGGTTGTAGATGTGGTCTGCTGCTGCGATCACTCACGGAAGGTTGTCTTATATGTCATTAATGGTGATTTCTCATTAAATATCTCCCTTCAGGCCGTTGTTGTAGTAGGAACATAGTTTTTTGGGGGCAATTTCAATGCCGGTGATGATTTTGCAGAAACTCCGAGTGTATTTTGCCACGCTAGACTGCTGACGCAAACATTGGAGTCCGTACCCCGCGTGAGACTTCTTGTTCAGCTGTCCAATGCGAGTGAGTATAGCGCACGTAAGGTCGCTCCACATTTTTGGTGGCGTGAGAAAGTCATACCATGTTGGTGAATCTGATTGAGAGGAAGAACGCATGTGGTTGAGGATAAGAGAGCTGCTGCGAGAGCCGTAGATGCAGCTCCGCCAGTCTCCTGCTGCCGTTGGATGGCTTATAAATGGGACCACCAGCTTTAAGTCGTGCCACACAAAAGTGAGGCCGTGAGGTCAATCTTCTTTTTGTTTTTATTGAACCTCGCATTGGTGAAGCACACCTCCATTCTCGTCAGCCACATCCAGACTGTCTGTCTATTGGAGTTTGTGAGATTGAACGGGTTAGGAAGTGCCGGTCGAATTTTAGAATCACTAGAGAGTTGCACATTTATGTTGATAAGCACTACTTTACGCGTGTGAGAACCTCAAACCTCCTCCACCAACGTTTTGCGTTGTTGTAGCAGATGGGTGTTGAGGCTCTCAATTCCCAACAATTTCTGGTACATGTCTTCCTTGATTTGTGCTTGTAAATTGGTGCCTCGCATCGTGCTAAGTGTCAACCCAACGAGCTGTGGCAGGGGCGTAGGGTTTTCCAAGCCTTAGGGGTCCGGCACCGGATTGGTTGTCGGGTTCATCGGCGCTACACCATTCACTGCAAAAGTTTTCGGTGGCGCACGGTTTGCTTGGAGAGCGTTGTCGTTTGCATGCTGCTCATACGCCATCACCAGAGTACTCGCCAGAGATTGTTGCTCGTCATTGGTTGCGCTCACTGTGTTTACCATTGTTGTTGTGAAGTGTGCGATCTTCTGAACAGTGGGGATGCACCGAGGATTTGTGCAAGCTTGTGGCCAAGTAGTTAATGTGCTGGTTGTCCCAATAGCGCCACTGTGCTCTGATACCAACTGTTACACCGAGACAAACGTAGGTAGTTCATAAGGCTGAGGTGCGGGAAAAAAGACGATTCAGGTTTTTGGCTTAGAACTTGGATTATTTGTATCAAATATTAAGTGTACTTCCATGAAAAGTGTCAAGGGTCAAGCACATATATCAATGTTGACCTCGGTACCTTGGACAATGGTACAACATTGTGGATAACAGTACAACGTTATAGGTAGGTAGAGACACGTCGATGTGGGGGGAGGGGAGGAGCAGATTTCAGCCATAGTGCACATTTTATGCCAAGTACATGAAATAGTTTTTTCAGCCATTTCTAACAACCATATGAAAAACTCATTGAAACAACTCTTTACTCATTTTACGTTAATCATCATGTTTTAGACCAGCTGCCTTGTATTAGCAATACAATGCACCACCATCTTACCATCTGCACCTAAGCACTGAGTTTTGCACATCAACATTTGGCCTTGCATCCAAGCATTGGACACTGCACCTCAACTGTGAACATTCCACCAAAGAATTGAACATTGCACCTCAGCATTGCACATAGCATGCAAGCATAAGAGCAGGGAAAATTGTTGACAAAAATAGCTTGATTTAGAACACATGTCAGAAAGTTACAGGCACTAGGAAATGGACCATGGCCTAAACACTGTCCAACTACTTTTTGCCACGAGCAGGACGCTTGTGGCTACTTCCAGCAGCTGCATTGCTAGATCCTGCTGCTGTTGCTAAACGCTTGGTCCAATTGTTAGATGCTGCTACTGATGTAGGTAAGGTGGGTTTTTCACTTGGGTTCTCATCATTCTCAGCTTCTGTACCACCCTCTCCCCCTGCCTCAGTCCCACCACCTTCCTCAGTAGGCACTGATGAAGATGCAGCAGAAACTTTCTCCCGCATGCAAACACGGCAGGTATCTGGCAGGCCTGGGGCATCCCCCACACTGCGGATGTGTGCCTCCACCTCTGCCACCTCATCATCAAATGTGGACTCTTCCTCCTCCTCTTCTTGTCCCTCGTCACCACTAATTTCATCACTTTCACCATCAGCCTGCTTTACCTCATCCCCCTCTTCCACTATGTCCCCATCCTGCTCGCTTGCATCCCCTTCCTCTGCATCTACTGCCCTGATGATCTGCTCTGCTGCACGCCTGGCATGGCGGCCATAGTGTTTGCGAAGCCTCACATTGCACCTCACAAGCAGCTCCAGTGTCCACACAAGCAAGAATTTCCTCCTAGCAGTATGCACGAGCTCATGAGTAGAGAATGCCCTTTCACATTCAGAGGACGAGCAAGGCTGAGACAAGATTTTAAGGGCAAGGTCACGGAGAACAGGAAGGTAGGCAGTGAAATTGATATGCCATTCAACTGCACTCATAGTGCGGCACTTGAATTATACAACAGCAGCAACAGCCTTGGCATTTTTGGTAACAGAGATGTTGGGGTCAACATCAACCATAACTTGAGCCTTCTGAAGTAAGGAAATCTCCTTCATCAACAAATCATGCTTGTCCTCACGAACCAGAGCATCAGGCTAGGCCTGCAATGTCACATAGTCTGCGGAGAGGTCGTTGCCAAAGTGTTTTCGATGAACACATATGTCAGCAGCATACAGTGGACATACCATATTTGTGGACACACGATCGTCCAGGCAGCCCAGCACATAATCCACATGAACCTTTGCAACTATTGCTACCTTTTCCCCCTTTTTCTCAGCCAGAGCAGCCAACTCCTCACAGCAGTCCAACAGGGCCTCGCAAATCTCACCTGCACCCCCACCCGGGTTGTCTGCGATCCTCAGTGCCCGCACAATAGGCTCCAGGAGGTCCTTCAGTTGGCACACCTATAGCCAAAACACTCTACGCCTCACAATGCAGCGAATCTCCTTCTTACGGGCTTTGTACCCGCTGTCCCTCTTCTTGCCTAGCTGGTTCTACAAGTCAGATTCTACCAACGTCTCCAAGTTCTCTTTTTGGTCCAGCATTCTCTCGGCCATGGTGAACAGTGAAGCAAAGCGGGTGTCACATCGTGGGACCAGAACCTTCCCATTGGTCCTGGCATTCAGCCATGAGTGAGGCATCTTGTTGTTCCTAAAGAATGAGACAACTTTATCACACCTTGTAATAAGTCCAGCCCCCCATGCACACTTGGCAACATCCTTCATCACCAGGTCCATGTTGTGGGCACAACAGCCCTA
>SZWC01000266.1:433895-455916 GCA_023375785.1 Penium margaritaceum | reverse complement strand
ACATGGCAGTTTCCACCACAACATGAAACACTCCATTTGTATGGCAAACTTCCCGCCGTACCAGCTGGACTACAAAGCCACATCAGTATTCCCGTGGTTGACGTTCAATGCCAATAATTCACCACTATCCGGGAGGAAACATGGAAAACCCTCGCGAAGAAACAAGCAGCAATGAAATGAGCAGCAAACCAACATAGCAGCGATGACATCTTCACCGTTGGTGACAAAGTCCTTCTTAGCTCGACAAACATCAAGCTCTACGGATCCGACTATTAAAAGCTCCAACCTTGATGGTTGGAATGTTTTGAGATCGAGCGCATGCAAACACCTGTGGTTACGTGACTCAAACTCCCCGAAACTATGCAAATTCATCCGGTGTTCCATGTCAGCATGCTCTAGTACTACGAAGACCTCGGAGAGAACTTCCTAAGGCAGAGCATATGAGATTGAGCAAGAAACTCCATCTCACCTTGACCATTTCAAGACTAAGAATGAGATTCTCAATCTCAAAATTGGAGATTCAGAAAATCTCAATCTTGAAGTATAATCTATGGTGAATCTAATTCTCATCTCGATCTGGAAGTTGACTGAAGAGATTTTTACAGTCTTGAAATTTCTCATGTGCACTTCAGTTTTATTATGCTAAGAAGAGAATGGTGCTGCACGCAAAGCGTGCAAAGGGTTACATAGTAACATGGTATCTGTTTTCGTATAGAGCAAGGAGAACATACATCAACATTCATTTGTTCGCCTCTTTCCACCAATCAACAGCATGAATATATCATGGTATTCCCACATTGTCATATATGTGTACATATCTATATCCACTCTATCTATGTTTATATCTATTTCTCTACCTATATTCATACCTCCATCCATATGTATATGTATACATCTTCCTATATCCATATGTTTCTGTATATGTACATGTGTATATACATATGTGTATGTGTATGTGTGTGTGTATGTGTATGTGTATGTGTATGTGTATGTGTATGTGTATGTGTATATGCATGTGTATGTGTATGTGTATGTGTATGTGTATGTGTGTGTATTTGTATGTGTATGTGTATGTGTATGTGTATGTGTATGNGGCTAAGAAAGCACGGACCCCCTTCAACTGAAGTGCTACATCGACGCAGACTGGGGAGGAAATCTTGACGACCAAAAATCCACCTCTAGATACGTGTGCATATTTAATGGCGCTACCATCTCATGGGCCAGCAAGAAGTAGGATTGTGTTTTCGTGTCCACGGGTGAGGCAGAGTACGTTGCTCTGTCTGAATTGTGCAAGGAGACTCATTGGCTATGTAGCATGCTTGGCAAAATGACAGTGCCGCAGAGGAAGGCCACGGTCGTACACGTGGACAACATGAGCGTCATCTTGATGGCTGAAGTCGAGATCATCTCCTATTAAATGAAGCACATCAACATACGTTACCACTACTCAAGTGACGTGGTCATGAAGAACGTGGTGGACTTGCAGCACTGTGGAACCAAGAGCATGCTTGCTGACTGCATGACCAAGCCGCTGGAGAGCGGCATGCACTATGCAGGCATTCGTGCATTTGGCATGAGGAGTGCGGCAGAGGAAGGGTGAGCCCCAAGGTTTTGATGGAGCCCAGTGAGCGACAGATGGACAGAGGTGGAAGGGAGAGATTTGCTGAAATGGTATTCACCTAGTCTAGTGCCTAGCTGGCTAGCCGCACATAGAGAAAAGGCATGCACTGCTCTATGGAGTACGTCCCCTTGCTCTGTTCCGAGATGGGCCAGGAATGCACTGCCCATAATGGGCATGTCCTATGTGGATCATCATAGGAATCATAGCTTTGTGGCCTAGTTGGATAGGCACCGGAGTGTCAAACCAGAGGCCACGGGTTCAAACCCCGTGACGGCCATAATGTTCATTGTCGCCCAAATCGGGAAAGGAAGCTTCTGGGAGGCTTACTAGAGCCTGTCTTGAGAATGACACTTGGCGGTGTATGGACGCGCCAAGTAGGACTGTAGGTTGAGGTTGGCTCCAGTGGAGCCACTACAAGCAAAAGCTTTAGCAAAGCTCTGCAAATATAAAAGCCTGTGCTTTGCATGCATCCATTTACAGTTCTTGCCTTTGAGACTCCTCACAGAGTGTCCAACCAAAGGTAGATACTTAAGACGAACATGCGGACTTCGTGAGGTTGCAAACCAAACGAACCTAAAGTGTGGATCCCTCGTTCGAGGGTGATATGTTATCTTGGTTGCAATATCAAGAGCGATTGGCGGCCTCCCATGTCGGGACCCATTTTCTAGACCGTTACTATCCGGCGCATTGACACACCACGCGTTGAAATATTTGAGGACGTAGTCAAACCTCAGCCAACATCAAACCTAATGGATGGAGTTCCTTGAGTCTGGGATCCAGTACAAAAGCGAGAACCGACCAGGCAAAACCAGTCCGGCGGATGCACTCAGCCACCGACCAGAAATAACATCCGACATGGCAACCCTTTAACTACATCGAGACCCATACCTCGAGTGATTGTCCGCACGAGGCTACGACCAGCACGGTGGATATGATTAAAGCGAATTCTAGTTCGACACAACCTACTGGCAATGTCGCTTCGCTCGCCAAACAGTCATTCCTTTGAATGACAAACTTTGTCGTATGCTGCTCAAAGAATGCCACGACACCGATCTGGGTGGACACTTCAGACTGGACAGGACGCTGAAGAAGCTGGCGAAAAACTATTGGCGGGACAAGATGCAATCAGACGTGGCCAACTGCTGCAAATCCTGCGACTCATGTGAGCGATAAAAATCTCATCGCACGATGCCACCTCAACTTCTGTTGTCGCTCCTTGTCCCGAAAAAACCATGGGCAGTCATCTCCATGGACTTTGTCACAGGATTACAAGTTACACGTAAGGGATATGACGCCATCCTCGTGGTCGTCGACAGTTTTTCTAAAATGTCCCACTTCATCGCGACAACGACCACCGTCACCGCCGAGGGAACAGCACGGCTGTTTCTAAACAGCATTGTAGGGCTACACGGCGTACCGAGAACCATCACAAGCAACATAGATGGTCCATTCACCAGTCGTTTATGGCGCAAACTTATGACTTGCTACAGAAGTCAAATATAATTTTCAACGGCGTTTCATCCTCAAACGGACGGTCGAACTGAGCAGAGAAATCAGGGATACGCACAACTGCTCCAAACATTATGTGAACCTCATGGGATGGATTGGGCACAAAACTCCCCACCGCTAAAATTGCACATGGCAGTTTCCACCACAACATGAAACACTCCATTTGTATGGCAAACTTCCCGCCGTACCAGCTGGACTACAAAGCCACATCAGTATTCCCGTGGTTGACGTTCAATGCCAATAATTCACCACTATCCGGGAGGAAACATGGAAAACCCTCGCGAAGAAACAAGCAGCAATGAAATGAGCAGCAAACCAACATAGCAGCGATGACATCTTCACCGTTGGTGACAAAGTCCTTCTTAGCTCGACAAACATCAAGCTCTACGGATCCGACTATTAAAAGCTCCAACCTTGATGGTTGGAATGTTTTGAGATCGAGCGCATGCAAACACCTGTGGTTACGTGACTCAAACTCCCCGAAACTATGCAAATTCATCCGGTGTTCCATGTCAGCATGCTCTAGTACTACGAAGACCTCGGAGAGAACTTCCTAAGGCAGAGCATATGAGATTGAGCAAGAAACTCCATCTCACCTTGACCATTTCAAGACTAAGAATGAGATTCTCAATCTCAAAATTGGAGATTCAGAAAATCTCAATCTTGAAGTATAATCTATGGTGAATCTAATTCTCATCTCGATCTGGAAGTTGACTGAAGAGATTTTTACAGTCTTGAAATTTCTCATGTACACTTCAGTTTTATTATGCTAAGAAGAGAATGGTGCTGCACGCAAAGCGTGCAAAGGGTTACATAGTAACATGGTATCTGTTTTCGTATAGAGCAAGGAGCACATACATCAACATTCATTTGTTCGCCTCTTTCCACCAATCAACAGCATGAATATATCATGGTATTCCCACATTGTCATATATGTGTACATATCTATATCCACTCTATCTATGTTTATTTCTATTTCTCTACCTATATTCATACCTCCATCCATATGTATATGTATACATCTTCCTATATCCATATGTTTTTGTATATGTACATGTATATATACATATGTGTATGTGTATGTGTGTGTATGTGTATGTGTATGTGTATGTGTATGTGTATGTGTATGTGTATGTGTATGTGTATGTATATGTGTATGTGTATGTGTATGTGTATGTGCATGTGCATGTGTATGTGTATGTGTATGTGTATGTGTATGTGTATGTGTGTGTATTTGTATGTGTTTGTGTATGTGCATGTGCATGTGTATGTGTATGTGTATGTGTATGTGTATGTGTATGTGTATGTGTATGTGTATGTGTATTTGTATGTGTATGTGTATGTGTATGTGTATGTGTATGCGTGTGTGTATGTGGATATGTACATGCATATGTATATGGTAGTGAAGCACTTTTTCATATTTCATCGATGTAATACCCATACGTCGCAAGAAAGGGACGTTTTACGCTTTCCTCTCGTACTGGTTTTGCGTCTTGCATTTTTCGTGGGGTGTGGTTGTGTGGAAGAGATGGGGCGTGCTGGGTTCGTGGGGGAGGAGGGGGGGGGTCACGTATGAAGGATGACGCCTCGTTTGTTGGGTGGGGGTTTGGGGGGGGGAGTCTTATACGTTTGGTGATGCCGCACATTAGAATGCTGTCGTTCATGTAGGTATGTGCCGATGTCGTTATCCAGAAATTCAAGGCCTCTTGATGTTGTTGAAAAGATGGGGGTGACGTAGCTTTAAATCTCAAAATGGGGGCATGTTGGAAAACTAACAACAAATGGGGGCGTCCTAGGAAGGATTTTGTTGGATGTGGGCGACCTAGTTATTTGGTCTTAGAATGGGGGCGTCTTAGAAATTGTCGCCCGAAAATGGGGGGGGGGGATAATACCCATAATACCCAAAAACGGAGGGGGTAAGGAACGCCCTACCAGGCGACTTAAAAAATAAGTCTGACCTGCCCAGTCGCTACACCATTCTCGATTAGCGGCATGCGCTGCTGATCGAGCGTCGCTAGGTGGGGCATGCCGACCCCCTCGTGATTGTTGCTCCCACGCGAGAATCGCGATCGAGGGATGAGCTCTTTTTTTTTTTTCGAAACGCAAACCCCCTAGTTTGATTTAGGGTTTCGTATGTTTTGCGCGGGAAGGCCGGTGCAAAACATAAAACCCTAAATCAAACTAGGGGGTTTGCGTGTCGAAAAAAAAAAAAACAACGAGCTCACTGCTCGATTGCAATTGAGCGAAAATGCCCGTTTTCGAGTTCGAGCGGAGACCGTAATTTTTTTTTCTTTTTCTCACTCACAAACATTAAAGATTTTCCATACAAACCGTAGTCAAACTTTACCTCGAATTACATACGGGGTTTAGGGTTTAATTTTTGCGCAGGCTCCTGCTGGGCCCCGCGGCAGCGGGGCTCAGCAGGTTCCCTTTCAACGCATGGGGATTCTCGGACCCCCCATGCGAACCATAGGCAAACCCCCCCCCCCCCCCCCCTCCCCCCCCATGAACATTCACAAACCCCTCGAATGAGGGGTTTGTGAATGTTCGAAGTGATTGATGACGTCATCATGTCGACGTTGCATGCGATGCAGCGTTGACATGCTGCGTTTTCTCTTTTTTTGTGAGTAAAATGTTAATATTCTCAGTTCCGTGGGCAGGGGAGTCTTGTTCTTTTGAAAGCCGGGTAGGGCAGAAACTCAATCGAATTCTGGGGGTAATCTTTACATGTACCCAGACGGAGGCGACCTGGGAATTAGCCGGAATTGAGCATGCCAAAACAAAACGAAGATTCCCGTGTCCAGACTGATGCATGAGCTGTCGTTTCAAGTATCACTCAGATATTTTCCTAGATACTGCCTTCCATGAACCTCTAGTTTTTGCTTCGTACTTGCTGAGATTGCTGATGATGCATTGAGCGTCTCGTCAAATGCAATCTTTCTCTGAACCTACACGGTTGCAAACATTCGTGAGTACTGCCGTATTCCATACGATAGGAAACATCTGTCTGCCCGTTGTTTGGACAGTCGGAACGGGCCGATATGGTTCTGTTTCCGGTGTCGCTGTCATTGAGGTTGAACGCCGGCGAAGCACAATAACGCGAAAAAAAGGGATAATCTTCATACAGCAGTTCTTACACGCGGAAGTTCTTCTACTCCATCTTCGATCTATCGAAGTGCAAAACACCATCGTACTTTTTCAGATCCTCGAGAATCGTCTCCCCTCGATGACACAACCCTCCAATTGCTCGACCAAACCTTTCACCGCTGTAAAACAAATTGGCTGGAAGCGACCGGTTTCAAACATCAAAAATAAGAACGAAATGTTATCATTAAGGAATCCCAAAACTGATACGGAGACATTTCGACCGCGGAAATACAGTATGAAAACAAAGTACAATGAGAACCAACGCAGCCTTCATGGGATTCTTCTCCTCTCCTGTGCAGTAATTACCTCTGTGACAACAGATTTTGGTCAAAACGACGGAGTCCAGTTCGGATTTGATCCACTGAATGCGAATCAAAATCGGCACAACAGTTCATGGAACTTAGGATCCCCTAACAATGAAATACCAGCTGTAGATCATATGCGCTCATGCGTGGAGCGCAGGAGCGCACATGATCTCGAGAAATAAGTGGAGGCAAATCCATCATCGCATCGTGCACAGTTTGACAAGTAGCTGAAAAGAATCATAACCCCTACTTGTTTTCTGGAAGATAACGCCTTCGGATGGTGAAAAATCTACTGAGCGTACACTTGTGGAAGAGAAGAGCAGAAAAACCTCAGATATAAATTTTGGACATTCAAGTTAGATTCCACCATTTTTTCACAATCTCATCCATTCATCCTTCACCTCCCACCCATCTCTCTTTCCTTTGCATGAAGTACATGCGTGTGCAGACATGTCCTCAAGTCCCAAATAGCATTTCACATTTAAATCTCCGCCAAAGGAGCCAATACTAGCTTTCCACTCGCCACTCAACTAGAGGGTCAAAAGATCCTCAATACAACTTTTCACACCTCTTCATGCAACACCTTCTCACCATATATATCTTTTCCCCTCCAATTTCTTTGTCCCGCATCAGTTTATTAACCCATTACATGGAGCCATGGATAAAATTAACAGTTCCTGCCAAAGAACTCCCATATAATTATCTAACATAACATAAAAACTCATTGGTAAAAAAGACGAAAAAAGATTGCTGTACGAAAAAGAGTTTTACAGATTTAAAAAACCTTTCCTAAACAATGTTTTCATTCCCCCCTATGAATTTAAAGTGCTCCACTTCATAAATGAGAAATATTCAACTGCAATTTGTTTTTATAATTTCAAATTCAACCTTTCCAATGTAGGAGAAATACAAATTGATGCAAAAATATCTTTTCAACATAAAATTAAACCACATTTTCAAGATAAAACAATCACTCATTGTACAAAACCATTTCAAAAGAAATATCACCTTTTAGTAATCAAAATCCCTTACCATTGGTTTCCTTCAAACCGTCATCACATTAGAAAAAAACAAAGATATAATTGAGACACATTCATTTATTCATGGTGGAAAAAACTGCTGAGTCCTTTAATAAAGCGGAATATCAAGCAAAAAGATACTTTTAAGAAGCAAATATTGTTCTTGAGATAAAAAAAGGATTATAAACAAAAAAGGAAGATTAAATGAGGGTCAAACCTAGATATAAAATCTAGATTTCACGTAATTGAAAGGGACAGATTGTCAAAATTCATTCGGTCTTTATGAAATAAGAGTAAAAGTACATCAAACTTACCTTCATGAATATGACTTGGTTAGTGTTCTTTTACAAAGGTGAGGGAATACCATGGTGTTCCCAAACTTTGTTTAAATTATTTGTCTTGTTCTAAAATGTGCCTAATTTTGTTAAAAATTCAATATTAATTCTTCTATTTTGAAAAAAAAAACAATTTACCAGGGACCCGTGGCAGTACCATTTTTCTTATTGACATATGAGGTTTGCATCCGAGGCTTTGAACAAGTTTGAAGTGATTCCGAGGTGATCATTACATTCGTGACATGGGGATATGGGGTACATTTTACAACGAATGTAAAGGACAATCTTGGATAGTTGCAAAGAACAGGACATGATATCAGTAAAGAGAAAAAAAATCTTCGACCGAAAGAGTGAAATGTCAAAGCTACCACATCCTCTTCCTCGAACCCGTCCACATCAGATTGAAAAAATCCAACAATGTCACTATTTGATGTCTTCAGAAAGTCATTGTGAAAAATCCAACATCTTGCCTTACGCCATGCATTGCGCACCATGCCACGATTCTTTTTTATGTTGCCCCATGCGTCAAGCATGCATCCCAACACATCATCCTTGATCATGCACATAACATGGCTAACATCCCCACCCTCATACATGCACTATCCCACCCATGAGGCATACCACTTGCTAATGCGTGCCTTGAACGATTTCTGTAAGCGAAAGTCACTAGGTTGAAGCTTACTACTATAGCGTCTTGCTTGCTTTAGGATCCCATGCAGCCGTAGATACGCCTCGTCATATGCATGCCCATACTCCGCACACAATTGCATACACTAAGGCTTCGGTGCCATCACAAACCACTCTTTGGTGGTCGCTTGTAATGCCCTATGGTTTGGCGCATGTGTCCAGTGCAGTCGATACATTGTGTTATGGAAAAGTTGTTGCCATGTGGGTTACATGTAGTTGATTTGCAGATTTGCATGACCTGGCTTGGCAACATGTTAGCCCCTACGTTACTCACGAGGAGAACAATCACCTGATGCTCGCCAGTTGCCTTAATGCCCTCACCTTCATGCTTCCCTTGGGTGCTTACATGAAGCAAGGTGTAGGGACCAAATGAATGTTTGTGTGGTCGATGTTCACCACCATGTAAGGCTTAATCTTGTACATGTGGTTGTAGAAGGCCACGCAAGACAACATGCTTTGCATGCTAGAATCCTAGTCCTCATGAATCTTTTTGTGCTGTTGACGTGCTACATCGCAAGTTCCAATCTAGATCGAATGGAACAAATGAAATTCACAAAGAGTAAGAGAACATGGTAAACTCCTTGCATGTAGACACGATGTCAACACCACACTGCTTGCATATGTTGACAATCTGCTTGTAGATGAGGGTGTTTTAAAGGGGGGTTTTGTGCTCTTGCATTAGTTCAAGTGCGCGGATAACCTCATGCTTCAGCTTAGAATGGTCAGCAAAGTAGGCTCACAAACTTGGCCACCTTGGACACACAACCTTGTCTTCCCAACTTCTTCCATAATGCGAGGGTGCAGAGCATAGGCTCAACGCATAACATGCATGTAATCACATCTTGCATGGCTCATACAAAGTATTCACTATGTTGTAGGAAAGCGTTGTGTAGTTGGATGGACCTGACGAGGTGCGGTGGTAGTTGCGAAGAAACCTAACCGCCCTGGTGATGACATTTTTATGTGATTTTATTTCTATTTTGAAAAAAACCTTTTCCCCCATCCCTCAACACAAACATGGGTTTTAGAGTTTAGATTATGATCATAAACAAACTTTCTTATCTTATAGGGCACATATGGCAGATGAATGTCGTGATGAACTTTACAAATTTTGAGAATGACAATTAGGAATGGAGCAACTAAGCATGATAATTAAGGCTTAATGCATGAGATCTTTGAAAATCATAGAAAAGTTGTAACGTTCAAATTGATTTGTCCATGTTGGGGTTTTTTCGAGCCAATAGTGACGATGTCACCTCGTGCTCTTATGCATCAAGGGGTCTTGCTACTATTCAGGATCTTTGTGCTGAGCGAGCAAACCTTGTACTTGAATGTGCGTAAGAGGAAGACTTCGATTGAAACTTGTAGCTGCAAAAGACTATCTGGTACAAGTATAGTACAAGGAAACAATGGTGAAACACAACTTTGTTCACTGCTCTGACACAACCTACCCCATC
This sequence comes from Penium margaritaceum, assembly GCA_023375785.1. Lineage (NCBI taxonomy): Eukaryota > Viridiplantae > Streptophyta > Zygnematophyceae > Desmidiales > Peniaceae > Penium > Penium margaritaceum. Next base: position 445,836 of record SZWC01000266.1, on the reverse strand, counting down.
TAAGGGCGCAACACCTTGCTACTCCATCAAGGCTGTCATTGCAAGGGTCTCAAAATCGTCACTCTACTTTTAGGTGAAATGACTTACAGGTTGTCAAGGTAGCCTCCTCTTAATCTTGGCAGCCAATTGTAGACTTAATGGGTCGTCAATGGACTTTTGACCCTCCTGGCAAAGCTGACAGAGTGTTGCCAGGCTTATTGGGTCAATAGAGGGGAACTGTAGCAAGATACTCAGCCTTTAAATCCTCCTAACCAAGCTGATACAGCACTCCCTAACACATTATGTCGATAGAGGGAGACTCAAACTAATTATCTAGAGTGAAATATCACTGTAAAGGAGAGCTCGGCTTAGACACTAACTCTAGGCTCTCACGCTTAGACACAAATTATTGCCCACACATGGGCAATGTGAAGCAAGAGAACTCAAGCTAGGCAGCTTGAGTCTTGCACAAAGTCTCGCCATCATAGCGAGGTAGACATGCCTTCAGGTGGATTGAGGCATCCTCCTTCCCAGGCTAGCAGACTCTTGCGAGGCTCAGTAGGGCCTTGAGATGAGAGTGACTACAGAGTCTTGGTGTAGAGGCGTTGTCAAGCAGAGATGGAATACACGTCGTTGGAGTTGATGTTAGAGTTGCTTTCTCAGTTACTAAGGAGTTACTAGATTGATTGTGTCCTTTATGCTTGTATAGTGGGATCTTGGCAAGTTGACCAGCTACTCTGTGCCTAAAGGAAGCAACGTGTTCCAAGGTTGTGCCTTCCTCCTGAAGGAATCTTCTCGTTCTAAGGCACGCAACTTACTCTTCAAGGAAGCTTTGTGAATGTTGAAAACTAGGATGTGGTTCCAACTGCAGTGGCGTGCATGTTCCCGCTAACGCAGGGCAGTCCCCACTCTTGGCTTTGCATACAATTGTTAAGTCTTCCATGTTGTAGATGATGCATTTGCTAAGTTATTCATGTGGTAGTTGATGCAATGCTGAGTTGTGCATGCACCACTTGATGTAGAGTGGTCCCTGCTCCAGAGCCCTTCTTGCATGTGCTGATGCAAGCAGTTGCAACAGTTTAGTCAGGTGTAACCTCACCCTAATTGGTCTAGTCTAAATACCCAGCAATGTTTGGTTGCACAGGAAAGCAGCTAACCAAGCTACGCCAATAGGCATGCACAGGTCTATTATACATGCAACACACAAATCTGAGCTTCTTCCCCCCCTTGGAGTGGTATGACAGAATCAAATCTTGCTTGTACATAAGAAATTCCCAGGCAAGCCTCATCCACATACTTACGGATTCAAATTCGTAACTTTATGTACAGACCTCAAATTTTTGCTTTGACTACCCCATGTCAAAACTATTGCTCAGCGTAGTTTTCGCTCACTCCAAACCCTCCCTTAATGTGGAGATTGTTGCATTTTTTGTTTGTGGGGAAATGAGTGATTCGTGAGGGTTTAAGTGCCCAAAAGTAAGGTTTGTTATCAGATGAGACTTCCATGTTGCTCATGGGTGTTTAACGACTGCTATGAATTTTTAGGGTAAATAAGGGGCTAGAATTGGTTGAGTATTGCCTTGGAAATGCTAAATGAGCTCTTCTAGGTTTTGTCATAGCCATTCTTTAGTTGAAGCTTGTTGGGTGGAGCGGGACAATACGGTTTGGTGAGGTTGGGTTTTTTCGCCCACTCACCATTGTGGTTGCTTCATACAGAAGCATCCTTGCATAGCCCAAGCCATTGTGTCCTTCATAAACACGTTTAGCTCCATAATGGAAGGCTCTTGGTCCTTCCAGTGACATGGCTCTTGCGATGCGAGACAACCACCCTTGGCCTGTTAGTATTAAACGCCCGTTGCTGGTCTGAATTTTCCAATGCGATAGCCTTTTTCTCCCCCTGTTGCTCTAACCAACTACTTCGACGTCTCTACTCTGTTGCTTCCATTGCTTGCTCAAGGCATCCTCGGCCATCTGCTTCGGCTTTAATTCCCTTTGGCTAGGGCACCCAACGTGCCCCATGTCCTTTCTTGGTCAGTTTTCGGACTTAGTACGACCTCCCATTGCATCCGCAACAGTTCGAATACCATCTTTTTGTGCATTTCATCATCGTGGCTTGAGCTCAGTTGCATTTGCTTGGGTGGGTCAACGCTAGTTTGGCTGTTGGATAATGGGGCATGTCGCTCTTGACCGTTTCTTGGCCTCCATTTTTTTCTCTCACAGCCCGTCATCTGCATGAAACAAAGATCTTTGCTCGCTCGTCATGGTTTGACCAGCCATGGCCAGTACCATGGTTGCAGCCGCTTGCGTGTGCCAATCCGCAAATTCCCCCCCCCCTTTTCTTTTGGGTTCGTTGTGAGCGGACTTTGGTCGAGCCTCCATTTTCTCTTTCTTGTTTCATCTGGTCCTTTCGAGCGGAGGCCTCACAAGAGGCCTTGCTTGCTAGTTGTCGACCAATCTCCCTACTGTCGCGGCATATGGTTTTGTGCTAGCCTACCAAATCGGTTGAGCCTTGTTGTGCCGGTGCCTGCTGTCGCGGCAAACGGATTGCCCAATACGCCACAATGGCAAGTTGAGTGATGTCCAACGTGGACGTCGCTCCTGCCCCTTGCTTGGAACTCCTCCTCCCCCTTTCAGTCCTTGTTTTTCTTGCGATAGTGAGCTTTTACTCCTTTTTTTTCTTGTCACAATCTTCTGGATGCTAACCATAGCTCGACTTCATGTAGTTGTATTATAAAAGTATAGCTCAGCTACCACTTTTGGCTTCAAGTATGCCTTTTTCCAAATTGCTACTCCGTGCTCGCAGTTCCCTTGTGGTAGCCAGCTCCTCAAGGTTGCCAGAGAAGGTGATTTGTCTTGTTTTGTTGAAAGAGTGGTAAGGTCCCCTAAGTAGAAAGTGAAACAACAGCTTTTGTGGCGAGGTTCATGGTCGTTGCCTACTACTAGTGGTCGTTACCTCTCTAGCTGCTGCAACCACTTCCTTATTACACTTGTTGCTCATGAAGGAGGATTTGTGGAGGCGAGAATGAAACTCACCGTACAACTTTCTTTGGGGCGAGGAAACCAAAAATCGGGGTATGACTGCTATCAAAACAAAATTTGAGTCCCGGTAGTTTTTATTTTCTTCTTTATTCAACACACCAAGCTACCAGTACAAGTTGGACTTCTTCCATTTTTTATAATCGCTATCGCTATGTTTGGTGGCCGTTGATTCCACCTTTAAGAAGGCCTTGATATAAGGTAGGCTTTATAGCTGCAAGCTCGGGCGGGTTCCGCCATGTACTCATCATGATCACCACGAGCTACTCCAAAGTTGTTTCTGGACCTCAAACTCCTCGCTAAAACTTTCAAAACTCCTCAAAATACTACATTGCTACTTTATATCTGCTATAAGATTAGTTGGTGCAAATCACGCTGTTAGCATAGAGTGTCTTGTGGTCCTTTGGAGCAAACTTTCCCCTCAACCAACTTTTTGCTTTTGGGGGAAATTTGAGGACGAGGTCCACAACTGCTCCGTAATTTTGTATAGCGCCTGAATTTTCTTTTTACGCTTATTCCTCCATCAATTAGAACTCCTCCTTTAATTCATGCCACCTGACTTAGTGGGCTTTGTGCCTTGTCAAGTTGCTCTGGCAGTATTTTTCCACAAAGCACAATTATTTCGTTTGTGCACGCCACTTGAAAGTGGGTGGGCTTACTAGATCATGGCCTTACGTTCACCACCATGTATGGCTGAAGATGGAGCACAATTGCTCCACATGTGCATGCCACCTGATACTATATGGGCTTACTACCTTCTCTTGACACTTTGGCATGATTTATCCATGGAGCGTAACTGGTCCATTCACGCATGCCAACACACACGCGGTGGGCTCTTAGATTCCACCTACCGCATCGTTACAATTTTGTCTTTATCTTAGCGCACAACATTTTGGGCTGCTTGAAGGGCTTCACGCCTTCACTCTGCCTTCCCCTCACTCCGGGATCTCCTTTGTAGTTCCTTTAGGAAAGTCTGCAACTATCGGCGAAATGTGCTACTAGCTATGTCAAGACTACTTCCATCGTATCCCATGTCAACCTTGCAACCAATTGATGTGTCGAGATCTTGACCATTGTAGTTTTTCTTAGAGTTCCTCTCTTTTTTCTTCATCTTCTTGTTTTGCTATTGCACGCTTTGCATCACGAATCAAGTCTTGCGGTATCGAGAAGCAATTGAGGAGTTGATGATGAGCGACCCAATCTAAGTGTACTCATCACTACTTTGTCGATGATGTTAAGGTGTGTTGGGGTTTTAGAGCCTGTAGTGAAAAAGTCACCGCATGCTATAATCGAGCAAGGGGGGTCTTGCTGCTGTCCAGGATCTCTATGCCAAGCAAGAAAACCTTGTACTCCAATTTACGGAAATGGAAGACTTGGATTGGAACTTGTAGTTGAAAAAGACTATCATGTACAAGTATGGTATAAGGAAAAAATGCCGAAACACAGCTAATCTTAATGCTTTGACTAAACTTGCCCCATAGAAGGGCGAAACAACTTAACAATCCGTGAAGGCTTTCGTTGTAGGGGTTTTTGCACAGTCACCATACTTTAAGTTGAAATAGCCTCCAGGTTGTCAAGGCAGCCTCCTCTCCACGCTGGCAGCCACTACCAAACATACTGGGTCGTGAGAGGACTTTTGACCTTTCTAGCCAAGCTGGCAAAGTACTGTAAGGCTTACAAAGCCATGAGAGGTGAACTCTAACAAATTCCTTCTAGAACCGTTCATCACTACACAAGCACTGCTGACGTCAGACACTAACTCTGGGCTGAACGCCTAGACACAGCTCGTAGCTCAAAGATGAGCAACATCTAAAGAGGTAGCCTAAGCAAGGCTGCTCTCCAATCTTGGGCGTAGTCTTGCCACCTCTTCTGGGTAGTCAGGCCTTCAAATAATCAAGGGCGTCCAACAACCCAGGCTGGCAAAAGGATGCCATGCTGATGTGGGTCTTTAGGTGAGAGACCACCTGTAGAGTCTTGGTCTTAGGCATTGTCACCAGCAGTCCTTGAGGAGGATTGCTCGTGCAACTGTTGAGTTGCTATCTGGAGTTGTAGTTTGTGCAGGAGTTACAGGAATGACGGAGTCTAGTTTACATTTATAGTGGGATGGTGTCATGTTGACAAGTTGCACTATGCATAGAGAAAGCTTCCTGCAACAAGTTCGTAGCTTCCTCCCTAAGGAATATTCCGGATCCAAGGTACGTAGCTTCCTCCTCGAGGAAGCTTCCCAAACGCTAGCACCTTGGTAGTGTTCCTTGTTGCTAAATCGCATATGTTGCCGCAAACAAACGGCGGTCCCCACTCAAAGCTTCGCATGCAACAGATGCATAGTGGTCCTTGCTCTAAAACCCTGCTTGCTTATGCTATATCTTGTGAGTGTAACGAATTGTGTATCTGGTGAGTGTATCAGATAGTGTATCCGGTAGACCCGAGAAAGAATACACTTGTGTATTATTCATTGGGTAGTGACTTCTTGATCTTACTCATCAGTCATCATGAATCAACGGTTAAGATAGAAAACATAAATGCACGACACTGAAGCAAAAAATTGTATTGCTCACAAAATTCTTTATTGATTTGTTGCAAACAAATAACAACTATTGGATCAGAGCACTCCGCCACTCTCGCAACTGTATCCACCCCCTAAAATAGCCTAAGTGTATTAGGCCAATGTATAAGGGAGTGTATCTCTAATCCACGCAAAATCTTACACAAGTGTATGAATACACTTGTGTATCAATTTGGTCCCCCTTCAGATACACTACCCGATACACCCACGCAATACTCTTCAACTTTGTGGGGGTGGGGGTGGATCGACGAGCCCCGCCCCCCCCAAAGTAGTAAGTGTGTCAAGTGAGTGTATCAAAAAGTGTATCTGGTAGACATGAGAAAGAATAGACTTGTGTATTTTTGATGAAGTAGTAATAAGCTCATGCGACATGTCCATCGTTGATTATTGACGGTTGATGAAGAATGTAAAAATGCAAGACAAAAACATAAACGCCTCTGATACGAATCGCAAACTGCTTTATTTATTCGTTGCCCCGTAAAAATTCATTAAAGAATATTGGGGAAGTGCAGTGTGAAGTGAATGGTGCAAACATACAAAAATTTACATAGTTGTGTCAATGAATACGTGAGTGTAAATAGTCAGCCAATAGTAATACTCCCCAATCACATCATTCGATAAGGTGGAGGGTTGGGGGTGCTTGAGCGGCGACAAAAAGACATGACGTGCGATTTTGTCAACAGACGTGTGGTTGATCGGGACACTATATACGAATGAAATGAATTGATGAATAACTCAAGACGAATGTATGTCATCCATTTAATTACAAGATTAGCATGGAGTTTTAAAATGCACAAAGTAGGTAACAATGTAATTCATAAAACATCATAGTGATTTTTTAAGAAAGCATAGTCACGTAAAAACATTCAGGGCAAAGTCATTTTTCCACTACCATTGACCGAGCTGTGAACATGATTCCAAGAGGCAATTTCTAAAGAAATATAGTTCATTTTCTAGAGTATTTTCCTAGAATGATCCCTACCATATTTTCTAGTCATGTACACAATTAATGAAGTGTGTGGATTTGGGGTGGTTGGGCATAAATGGAGACACATAAAACAAACATGATTCTCAACTTTTTGATATTCCCCTTGAATGTAAAAGAATTCTATAAGTCATCATTGGTGTAATGATAGAATTTGTTGACATAAAAGGGGAATATCATGGTTGTAGATGGTTTACAAGGAAAGTAAAAATCCAATCACTTGTAAACTATATATTCTCTTATACTTAGAAAACCAATGGATGGTAAAGAAGCTTACCTTTTTCTGGTCTGTTAAAGCCTACTCACCTAATTTGTTTCTCATGAAATGTAGGATGGGACGCTTGCATGTTTTCTGAGATTCCACGTGCTACTTGCCTTAGTGAATCTTGGTGTCCTATGTGAAGCTCGCCTCGCTTGATGGTGAATCATTTGAGCGTGCCAAGCAGTCTAATAGGGGTCAATGTGGCTCGCTCGTGCTGCTTCGTCTCTTCACAAAGTGTTCCAACTATTGATCTTTATCCACCACGTGTAACTTGTGCCTCGATCCCCCTGCCTTATGACTCTAAAGAGCTTCTCCCCCCATACCTCTCCAAAGCTCCCCCTTCGTACAGCATCGAGAGCCAAGGTTGGCCCCATAACTAAATCTTGACATCCTCCTCGCATAAACCAAAAGCCACCTGGCTCCCGGTGACGGTCAAGTGTCCACAAGATACTTAGCTGCCCTGTCTCCCCCGCCTCGGCCTCTCCTTTTCCCCCTAACCCCCTTATCCTAGAGAATAAGTATAATGACAAAGAGATGTATGCATTTACAATGTTTATCAACAATTATCACAATACATTGTTTTAAACATAAGAAACATTCACTATGCTTTTTGCATTTGTGTACATTTGAGAAAATTAACATTTTAACGCTCTCTACTAAGTAAATGGATTGATTTGAGAAAAATATTTCTCTTTTCATAAATCTTTCTATCTACTTTCAATTCTTCAACCAATTCCTTATGTTTTTTAGTTACAACTAAAAATCATCCAATGGTATTTTCCTTTTAATATAAAGCATAGGAATCATCTATCACATTTTTTATACTTGAGTTCTTTCTTATGTATCACCTAAGAAGCTAATGGTCAATATACAATGGGTGGTGTTCTAACCATGAATATGCTGGTATTGTGATGCTTGAAATGATTGTGTGTTAAGTAAAGCTGAATTGGCCCAAGACTATTTTATAGTACATGTTTATGTTTGTACCATATTGCCAAAACAAGCCTCCTTTTGAAGTCAATCCACGTAAGCATCTATTCATGGCCATTCTTTGACATAAATACAAATTAACAATGTAATAAGATTGAAGATTTTATTACATTCTAAAGGATCAAACTGATTTTATTGTGATGTCTTAAGAACGTGATGGGCTTATCATGGTCATATTGATGTATTTGTTTTAGAAATTTATTGAAGATTAAATTTTATTAGAAGAAATGAAATGTTTAATGAAATTAAGAAAATACATCTGAAGCTTTTTTCCTTGTAACAACTACAAGAATCCAATGCTTAAGAAGGGAAATCTTGTTATCTTTTGCAAAATTATATAAGGATTGTCTTTCAAATCATGTGCATTCATTTGTATAAAGAGTGCATGGGCCAAATATTCATGTCTTATGATGCTCCTAATAGTCCATTTGACTGAAAATCAATATTTTACATAACATCTTCACACTCTTTGGCTCATTTAAACAAATTGTTTCAATGGCTCATCACAACATGCTTGATTTTGTTAAACTTATGCTTCATTGCCATCTTTGACTTATTTTGTTTTACATCAAACAAGATCATTAAAACATTGATCAAAATTTTTGCATTGCCTTTAATTTCTTCTTTGACAAGCGAAGGATTAATTGTAATAATGGGGAAGGGTTATGTTGAATGAAAACGTAGAAATGAAAGAACATAAGTTAGCATCTATTACGGAAAACATGTAAATTTTACGACATTAGTTTCATAAGTATGTAAAATGAGATCCAAATGATAGTAACCCAAGTTTCACATGTGCAATTTTTTTTATGGTTGCTTAGATGTTTGGTATTGTGGGTTATGATGGATGAATAAGAATGTATCATGCAAAACTCATATGTCTGAGGGGGAGTCAAAAATCAATCATCACATAATGCGCAAAACATATGCATCAAAAGATGCTTCATCATAAACCTGTTAACATTTACCCCTTTACATTTGTAGTTTAGGTCATGTATTGATTTGGAGGTATCAAGATTTTCTTCAACAATGTTTAAGTAATTTTTTGTTAATTGATTGTATATTGGACAATTAACATTCTTACAAAGAACATCTAACATTTTTGTAGTTTTCACACCATGTTTGGTTCATGATTATTGAGCAAACTCATTGTACATGTTCAATTTTATGCATGATGCATGATGCATGATATATGAATGTATTAAAAATCATGCATGATTTCTTCAACTGACTTCGTTATTGAGTTAGTGCTACACAAGGATACAAAATTTGAAGTATAAGAAACGTATAAAATATTGTTGAAAAAAATCAATTCCAAATGAACATATTACTGATACGTTATTTCAAGTATGATGTAATTTGATGTAATTTATTTTGTTTTTAACAGTAATCCCTTTATTTATTCATGTTAAACCAAACAGTTTATTGAAATTTGAAGACATGATTACCAAAAAATGAAAACAAGTCGACATATCAAACCTTTTGAATTAAAAACTAAATCTTCATTGGAATTGGCACCCTTTTCATGGCTCAATTGAATTTAAAATTGATTTATATATTTTCTTAATCCATGGCAACGTGCTCAATAAGTAGAATTTTCAAAAAGGAAAAATGAGGGATGCTGAAAAGGAGAGGATTTTGGATGCAAACAATAGTCCATGTGATGTTTTTTAAAATATCCACAAAACGTAATGCGTCACATGCAAAACATGGATCAATAACATTATGTGAATCACGCACCTTGTGCATCAAATTCAAGCTAGTTTATAAGGCCTCTTGTGCTCGAGTAGGATGGCTTAAGGGTTGGAGGCCTTTGACCAGCACACTTGTGATACATTAGCATCATCATTGTTCTTTGAGTCACACGTGCAAATGCCAAAGGCACTTTGGTTCTTAGCATGGGCAACATAGCTCATAATTAATCCAATTTGTATTCACCAATTGTTTTCAGTGTGCGCAATTTGAAGTAATGGCCCCAGGTTTAATGGCCATCAAGGATTACGGTTACCATACTGTCCACCAAAGGTGCCATGTCATCTGTTGCATAATTTAGTATTTTAGTATAAAATATAACATGTATGATTCATTTTTTATTAAAAAACAACTCCATAGGAAAATGGTAAGTTTTTTCCCTAGACATGTAAGAGGATAGGATAGTTTCTATTTGTTAATGTGTTTGAAGAATATTCCTGAAATGCACACATACAAAATTACTCTCACAAAATTAACATGTGTCAAAGTGTCAAAATGAATGAAAAGTAGATCAAATTTCTGAAAAATACTTTGCTTTGGGGAGAAATGATGTTTTCCAAAGCACACGCGTTTCTCATGAACGCAATACATAAGATTTTAGATTTGAAAAACAAAAAATGACAACATCATTGGCTTGGCATTTTCTAAAGGCGAGAATCAGTATGGAATCGAAATCATAGGTTATGAAAATAATAATATATATGAATATTTTGTATAGCATGAGGGGACAAGATAAAAAGATTTGTATGCTTTTTCATACCATGACCTAGAAATGAGAACGTTTATCATACATTCTAGGAAAAATGAGGACGCAATCATAACTTTGACTTTGCAAGGTATGATTTATTCTAACATGTTCATTCAATTTACATCTCAAAATTTTATAAAATGCAAGATGCAGTTAACATTAGGTGATAAGTATCCATTAGTTCAAACACACTTTGTTACTTTGGCAATAGTAATGGGTCAAAAAGGGAGTAAAACATACCTTTACTCAATGCTATATTTGTCGACTTGTGTGAGGTAGTTATGTGCTTCACCCTTAATTAGTATAGATCAACTTCATGCGCAACCCTATACTTGGTGTACCTTTAAGTTATATTTTGGGAAAAGGATTTGTATTATCGGATGATATCCATACCCTCACAAAAGGAAGAGATTATAGCTATGCAACAACAATAGAATTGGATAATGTCACGTCCTTCGTGAAAAATACCTTAAATTCATGGATAATTTAGGTGTTTTGTATGTTTATGTGGTAAAATTCAAAGCTGATTTCCTCACAACATGTTTTATCTCGTTTCTACATTTATTTTGTTCAAATTAATAATTATCTCAATTGTACTGAATTTCTCGTAAACATGAATTCAAACTTGCCAACAAGTGTATTTTTTTCTTGTGCACAAAAATGACACGCAATTGTTGATAAAATACTCATGCCTCATGTATGCTGGAGCCATATGTTTTCTTTTCTCATTTTCACTTTTCTTTCCAATACTTCCTTCTTTATCACTCTCATTCTTTTTCAACATTGTAGTTTAGTACAGCGCGACCTGTCTTTGAGATGGGAGCTAATGAATGTGTTTTAGGAAAAATAATAATCAGGGTCAAATCCGACCAAAAGCGGACGGGTGAGGTGGCAGCCTACTAAAGTGAGCCACCTCGCCCATGTATACTTCCCCTCTTGCCTTTGTCAATCACTTGCCTTTTCTAAACTTTACAACTTACGCCTCTCTCCTCTACCCTAGCAACATCCTGTTTCAACATGGCATCGAGCCCGTGATGATTCCCCCTCCAATGGGTTGCTCTCCTCTCCTCCCTCGTCGCTCGTCCGCTTCCGCATCTGCCGTGGGGTTTATGCAGCGGTCTGCTCATCACCGACGATTGCCCCCCACTTCCTCTTCCATTCTACCACGCGTTGTGGCCTCCTCCCTCGACCATGCCGGCTTTTGCTCTCCACCCTCACCCTCTGTGGCGTCCGTGGCTCTTGGCGCTCGCACACCCGTGACGCACGGTCTCCCCCCCCCCTTTTTTCCGCGCTCGCTTGTTTGTTCTCTAGGGAGTTCGCCTTCCCGTGGCATTTGATTACCCCCCCCATGGTTGCCGCTTTTCTTTCTTCCCCCTTCCTTCCCCCCTCTTCCTCCCCCTCCTTGTTCCTTCCTTGTCTCCTTCCCCTCGTTCCTTCCTTCCCTCGTCTCTCCCTCCCTCATCTCCCTCCTCGATCCCGTTTCTCCCCACCCCCTCTTCCCCCACGCCTCCACCTCCACCGGCGCCTCCACCTCGGCCTCCACCTCCGCCTCTGCCTTTGCCTCTGCCTCCGCCTCCGCCCCCACCTCCGCCTCTGCCTCCACCTCTGCCTCTGCCTCCCTTT
>SZWC01000266.1:421672-433659 GCA_023375785.1 Penium margaritaceum | reverse complement strand
CTCCCTCTCTCTCTATCTCCCTCTCCCTCTCTCTCTCTCTCTTTTTCTCTCTCAGCTCCCTTTCATCTTTTCCCGGCGTCCTCGGCTCCATTCTTGTCTTCGGCCCCAACCTCCTTGTCTTCCTCCTCCCTCTACCTCTCTCTTTCCCCTGTCCTCCCCCCTCCCCTTGGTTCCCGTCCTTCCCCCTCCCTCTATCCGGCCTCGTAACTTGGATCCCTCCAGTGCTCCATCTTCACCCTCTTTCCCTTGATTCCTCTTTCTCCTTCCCTCCATCCCTCCATCTGATCCCTCCTCCCTCCATCCCTCCCTTCCTCCATCGGGTTTCTCTCCCTCGATCCCTTCGTTCCTCCATCACCACCCTCCCCCCTTGATCCTTTCTTTCGTCCCTCCCTTGATCCCTTCGTCCCTCCTAGTGGCCTCTCTCCCTTGGTCCCTCCATTCCTCCATCTCCACCCTCCTCCCTCTCCACCCTCCCTCCCTCGTCCCTCCATCCGGCATCCCTCCCTTACACCCTCTGCCCTCTGGCCTCCATCCCTCGTTCCCTCCCTCCATTCATATTCTTTCCTCCATTGAAACCCTCCATTCCTCCATCTTAACCCTCTCTCCCTCGATCCCTTCAGCCCTCCATCCCTCCCTCCGGCCCCTCTCCCTCTATTCCTCCTTCCCTTCATCTCCATCCTCCTCCCTCCATTCCTCCCTCCCTCCATCGGGTTTTTCTCCCTTGACCCCTTCGTTCCTCCACCCCCTTCCTCCCTCGCTCCCTCCGTCCTACCTACTAGCCTCTCTCCCTTGCTATCTTGAGCCCTGCATCTCCACTCTTCTCCCTCAATCCGTCCCTTCCTCCCTCACCACCCTCCCTCCGTCCCTCCCTCCATCCGGTGTCCCTCCCTTGCCCCCTCCGTCTCTCCCCCAACCTCATCATCCTCGTCGTCCTCGTCTTCCCCGTTGCTGTCGTAGTCCCCTTCGTCTTTACATCATGATGTGGTTTTGTCAGTCATCTCTCCCTTGCCTCCTCTCGCTTCCGAATGTGTCCCTCATTGTCTTGTGTCCTACCTTCTCATCCAGTTCCTATCCCACCGCCTCTCCCTCCTCGCGCTTGTGGCCCTTGCCTATCCACGTTTGCTCCTCCTTCTCCTCTCTACTCCTACTATGCAACTCGAGGGCATGCTTGGCAGCATTGTTTGCATCGTCCTCCCTTGTGGGTGCCTCGCGGCCTGCGCAATGTTTCCCCTGTGTCGTTGTCTCCTCGCGCTCTCTTACCGCATCTTCCTGCCTTTTCCACCCAAGTTGCCATTCTTGCTGCTGTTCACGAGTGATTGTGCCCCCTCCCATTGCTTCATGCAATCAACAATCTCAGGGATGTCATCCGCATGACATCCGCGCCACCTCATTCCTGCTCTCTCTCACCTGCCGCCGCTAACCACCTTTGTTCTCTTGCTCTTGTCCCTTCCCTCTCTCCTCTTCCCTCCTCCCCTCCCACCCTTGTTCCCTCTTCACAAACCCCCTCTTCCCGCAACCTGCCCTCACCCACCCCGTCCTCCTCGCACCCATCCCTCATCTCCCTCCCCCCCTTGCTCCCAATCCCTCTTTCCCCCTCTCCCTCCTCTTGTTTAACATCTTTCCCTTTCTTCCATAGCCTCTCTCTCCACCTCTCCGAGCCTCTTTGTTCTTCCTACACCACATCTCTACCACCATCCCCCATCTCCCTTCCACTCCCTCCCACCCCCTCTCCCTTCCTTTTCCGCCAGGCTTCTATCCACTCCCTTCAACCCCACCAACCTTGCCCTTCCCTGTCGCTCCTTCTGGCCAACCCCTTGCCTTATTTCCTCTTCTCTGTCACCAACTTCCTTCCCTCCTTCCACCACCCCCACCACCCCCACCTCGCCTTCTCCCCTCTCACTCGCATCCGTCACCACCATCGCTCCTCTCCACCCACTTGCCACCATTGCCTCCACCTCTTCGCCTCCGCCTCCACTCGCTTCCTCGACCCCCACCTCACCTCTGCTCTCTGCTCATTCCTCTTCCTTTGACCTCCCTCCCTTGTCGTTTCCAACCTCTCCTCACTCTCCTCTCCCCCTCACTCCTCTCCTGGTGGTCGCCCGTGCTCGCAAGCGAGCAAGTCAGCTCCTCTGTCGTCTCTCCATCCCACCTCCTTCTCCATCAACCCCGCCTGAGCCATTGCCTTCTTCTACCTTCTCCAATCTCTCTCTTGTTGTCAGCAACCTTCATCATGGTCTCATCGCTCTCATCTGACGCTTTCTTGCTCTCCTTGCTGCCTACGGCATCACTGAACCCTACGTCTCCACCCTCTCCCTTGATTCCCTTCACATTCTCATCGACGACGCCTCCACCTTGGTCTTGTCCACAACCGCGCTCCTGGTTCCATTACCCCATTCGTGCCAGAGCACCATGTTGGTTCACCTCCCTCCGGTCTTTCTTGTATCTTGTTGATGTTCCTATCGTCCGTGTGTGTAGCCTGCCCTCCAGTCTTTCTTGCGTCTGTCCTCGTGTTCAGCTTACACATTCGCGTCCCGTGTATGGACTCTAAGTGTTGCTGCATCCATCATATTCCAATAGTAGGTCATGGTTGTCAAACAAAGTGATTGTGGAACCCACCATCTTGTGGGAACTGTGGTATCATCCGTACGCTTTTTGCATGTCATGCTCGCATTGTGTTGCTAAAAGTAGTGACAACAAGACCCACCATCTTGAGGGAGCTGTGTCATCATGTTTCTACCTCTTGCTTACCCCGCTTGCATAATGGTGTTAAAAGTAGTGACAGCAAGACCTACCAAGTTGTGGGAGCTGTGTCTTCATGTGTCTGCCTCATGCTTACTCTGCTTGCATAGTCGTGTTAAACATTGTAGTTTAGTACAGCGAGACCCGTCTTTGAGATGGGAGCTATTGAATGTGTTTTAGGAAAAAGAGCGGTTAGGGTCAGATTTGACCGCAAGCACACGGACAAGGTGGCTGTCCACTTACGTGAGCCACCTCGCCCATGTAGACTCCGCCTCTTTCCTTTGTCAATCACTTGTCTTTTTTAAACTTTACAACTTTTGCCTCTCTCCTCTACCCTAGAAACATCCTGTTTCAACAATTACCTTAAATTCTATGGTTTTTTTCTAACACAATGTAATAGATAATGATGAATTATGGTGAAGAGACTCGCTTTTGGATGAAATCAAATTGATGGCTGTGGTAAATCAAGAAGATTGCACGCTTGGAAACCAAATAGTACAACAATTCAACTTTTCACATGGTGCACAAATTACATGGCCTATTATTGCCAAAGATTTGAAGTTGTATTCACCCATCGGTGGAAGACTAGGCAACTTTTTGAATCAACAATCGATGATACAATTTGAGAGCAGATGGCAAAAATGCAACAGAGACTTGAAATGCATGGAATAAATTAATTCAATTCAATCCCTCATCCATGTTTTCTTATGTTATTGTCTTGCAACATTCAAATTTGGCCTTTTCCCAAACTAAGAAAATCATTTCTTCACTAAAGTACACAAGTATATGCTTTAAACATTATATTGATTGTATACCATTTTCATTAGAATTTTCCACAGAAAGCTTTTTAAGTTGAACATAAAAAACATTTCCTTGTAAGGACATGGAATAAATTTCATCTAGATGGTCATAATTTGACTTCTTCCTTCATATTTTAAAATTCTCTTAGACTCTCTTCACATCTCTCAATCCTCTCTCTCTCTCTCTCTCTCCCTCTCTCTCTCTCTTTATCTCTCTCTCTCTCTCTCTCCCTCACTCCCTCCCTCCCTTACTCTCTCTATGATTATCTCTCTCCCTCATTCTTTCTATCTCTCTATCTATTTATCTCTATCATTTCCCCTCTCTCCTTCTTCTTCCGTGTAAAGAAAATCATTGACATTTCTTTCCAATCACTTTCCATATAAAATTCAGACTTCATCAAACCTTTTTTAGAAGATAGATTTTGGTTTGATTGACTAACAAAGCTTCATGCCAATGGTATGAAAACTTGGATTGATTCTTCGCACCCATTTCATTGACACATGTTTAAGTTATGTAGAAACTGAAAGGTACAATTTCTCTTTATAACGTTCATTTGGTTTGATTTTGTTCTACGTGAAGTCTATCTACATTTAATCACAATTGTTAAGGTTAATAATGTTACTATTGATGAAGTTTTTTTAAACGACTTGTAGTCATGGAGAGACTACTACATAGAAAGAGCCTAATTTGAAAGATTTTACGAAGACTAACGTATGTCGAGAAGAAGTACAAAATCTAAGGAAATTATGATATTGCTAACTGAAAGTCTGAAATTTGCATCCATGGTAGTCATTGAGTATTCTCTTTTGCTTGAAAACGCTATCTTAAAGCATCTGAAAAAATTAGTTGATAGAAATATGCTTTCTCCTGAAAGAGATCAAGAATATGATACACGTGTTGATAGACTAAGTGAAAGTGAAATCTGTTCTAGTGGTGTAGTTGTGTGACTTGCAAACATGTTCGTCCATTTGTTAATGTGTAGCACATTCCAAGTTTAGGCAAGTACACACGTAAGATTTTTTTTTTCATGTTTCAAGTTAATTTTTTTGTTCATATCATGTTTAAGAGGATGGGAAGAAGGCCTTCATAACATAAACATTCAATTCTATTTCTATGGTTGTGAAAATATACTTAGGTGATGAAATTTGTGCATCAATTGTATTTGGCACAACGAAGGTTTACAATATTTTAGCAACCTTTGATAAGGATATCGATTACTTAAATTAGCCAAAAAATCATATGCCTAAACATCTATTCTTATGCGATGAAAATGAATTTTTACAAAATGGTCTATCGAGTTATTGATCATGGAGCTTTCATGATGCATTGCAATTTTCTCATCAAAATGTAAACTATTTCAATGAAGTGAAATAAAACTCCATTTGAAAAACTGTGAAAATCATACCAATATGCACCTTGTCAAAAGACATTGATACCATGTTTGATTTGTAAGAACACATGTAGTGATGAAGAGAAACCACGAGAAACATCAATCAATGACAAATTTCCATGTCATTCACATCAACCTTTGTGGTTTGGGGAATCTCAAAATTCAATGTGAGATTTTTTAAGAATAAATAGTAACACTTTGATTCATTATATGAATAGGATGCAACCAAATGAATTTGAAATTCGTAATAAAGATGAAACATTATTATCTATGTAATAGTGCATAGTGATCATGTAAATTATGTTTCATTAAAATCCAAAAAGAGACATTCTACGCACGATGATGTGTTCAACCTAATCTTCTTGATTTGAAGTAGACAATGTACTTGAAATTAAAACACATGGTTAAGCACCAATAATGAGGCAAGGTTTATTTTACCAATATGCAAGCTGAAATTCTTTTCATCAAGTAATGTTTTATTCACAAACCCTTCACAAACCCATCATTAGATGAGTTTTATGATGTGTTTGATAGCAGTTTTATACCTTTTTTGACATGTTGAGAGAGTGCTTAAAGAACGAGCTAAGTGCTCTTTCCTTCAATTGTAACAATCTCTCAAGTTTAAGATTGTGTCTTTGGGTTATGGAATTCATGGTTCAGCAGAAAATGGAGTGAAAAGTATACTTTAGATTAGACATTACATTTCTTTTCACCTTGTAAAAAAAATTTGAACGCGTGGTTCACCTCATAGATTTTCTGAATTCATTTATAAAATATCACTAATGATTTCTTTCTTTTCTTTTTGTATCTTGTTCATAATGGAATTTGGCTAATGTGGTCTTAGTATTGTTTAAACCTTATAAAATATCTACTTTGATGCTTGAAGGTGCAAACTTGTATCACATGTGTGACTCACAAAGAGTGCCAAAGGCTTGATGTATGGCTCATTCTTGATCATATCCAATTTTTGCTTAATCTGGTTTAACACTCGTGAAATGTTTGCATTTTTTAGACTTGAAAATACCGCAGACAATTAACTTTTTTTTTGAATCTAGAAAGAACACTTTATGTATATTTTGCATATTCACCATGGATGTTAGACATCTCATAATACTCTGGTAGGATATTTACCATTTTGTTGTTGATTTTGGGATATGTGAGAAATGTGGTCGGTTTTGCAACAAATGAATTTTTTGAAATGCAAATTAGTTTTTACTTTTCGAACCGTATTTGGAGGTATAACTTTTTCAGAACATCTTTCACCCATAAGGGTTTATTACATCAACACTCCATTAGTAAATCATTCAAAATGTATATGGACGTAAATTCAAGTAATCAAAGCAAGTTCTTTGTATAGTTGGGCAACGTAAATTAGCATAAAATCAGGGGCAGTTACAACCATAGAAACATTTGGAAGAGGGCATAATAACCCTTTTCCCTAGTGTGGAAGAGGGTTGGTGATGCCATACTTAGAGGATGAACGATATTGAATTCTTACCTAACGACTTTTACATAAAAACTACCATTCCCACTTGCTTCACCATGTACGACTAGCGGCATGTGCTGCTAATTGAGCAAAGCAAGTTGGGGCATATCCACATCCTTGCAATTCTCGCTCTTATGTGAGAATCTCTATCGAGCAAAAACCTATTTTTTCAAAATCGAGCATAAACACTTGATTTATGATTTTGGCTTTAGACCCAAACCCTTCCTTTTTTAACTTGTACACTCTCACTTAACCACATTTTAGATTGTTTTTGGGTTCTAGGGTTTTGTTCTAGTGTGAGCTTCTGTTGGGCCTCACAGTAGCGGAGCCTTTTAGGTTCCCTTTCAACGCATGGGGAGTCTTAGGCCACTATGAAAAAAAATGCCAAACCCACCAAAAAAATTGCAATGCCCTCAAATGAGGGATTTTTGAATGTTTAATGAAATGTTTCACGTTATTAGGAATGATATATTTTTTTTATTTGCAACATGCTCTGATTCCTCTTTATTTTTTGGTAATACTATGATATTCTCACGTTATCTTAGTGATTCTTTATTTCAATCCTTTTGTCTTTTCTAATGTAGAAATCCTTGATCTTGTTCAAAACTCAACGGGTTCAAATTATTTCCTATTTCCTCTAAAATTGATCAATGTTAGCTTGCTTCTCTCTTAAATTAAATGAAGGGAGAAGGTCCATTTTTTTGGTTCCTAATTTGATACAGTTGTCTCCACGTGCTTCCTATATTAAAGAGAGATTATGCACACAACCAGGTGGAGTCACGAGGAGCGGGATGTGCATGTCCAACATTGACGCTTCCTCCTCGAAACCTCTCCTTCTGACTTTCGATATGAACTCTGGTGATCACAAGTTACGCGAGAAGAAGAGGTGGAGGGTCACAAATTTGGTTAATGACAGGAAGTTGATTTTTTGAAAAGTTCAAAAGTGATTCACAAATCCGTTGTTTCAACTTTTCAAACAACATGGTGAATAAGACAAAAAGTAGCATGCACTTGCTAGTGCCGAGGCATTGCTCAACTGAAAATGGAGCAAGCAAATGTTTTGTTGAACGATTTATTCACTCAATTCAGCAACACCCACGTCAAAATCACTTGAACAAAACAAGCAAATATTCCATACCTAGTTGAGCACAAGTTGTGCATAGCGCTTTAAATTCGATGAAACCACTTATATATCTATTTATGTGTTCTATAAATTTGATGATAATAAAATTGATTAAAAGTGATTTCAAAATAAAATCCATTGAAGTGAAAAGTTAGTAGGGTTCTGGTTTGGGGAGTCCTTTTCTTCCAAATATCGAGAAGAGTAGTTTGTTTTACGAACACCGTGGGGTACATGTACAATTGAGTTTATTTGGTTATACATACATTTACCTTTTGTGAAATGGTTGAGGATGTTTACACAATATGGGCCTTTGCCATGGGTTACACTCATTTTTTTGTTTGGCCATGTTTTTCCTGTTTCGTTTTAAACCTGGCCGCGGCTCACAGTTAACATCCATATTAGCCATGAAGTGTTGCTCGCTATCACATTTGGCCATAATTGACTTCACCTCGTAGCCTCCCTTATTGTTTTAGCCATATTCAAGTGCGCACCGGCTCCTCCTTTCAAATGTGGCGATGAAGACAGTCGAAGGAAAAAGGATCCCTCGAGCAAGCGATATTGACAAAGGAAGCTCTGTAACCCTTCGGCTGGAATCTTAAAGCCATTATTAAAATTGATATGTCCAAAACTGGACTTGAAAGGAGGAATATTGATCTTCTTACATACTTCAAGGAATAAACAAGTAGAAGCACAATGATAAGGAAAATGGATTTACAGTGAGAATTGTAAAGGAATTAAAAGCACCTTAATTACTAGAATAGGTGATTGAAATAAAAATGTGTTTACCTTCCATTGAATCGGTTAACACAATGTCCAAAACAAATAAGAATAACGGAATCTCTATATTTAACATAAAATTCGGTTTTAAAAAAAATCAAATAATCATTCTCATATGAAATACTTACGTATCAACTCAAAGTAAGATAGACTTCGACATCTAACCAACGGAATGTAACTGACACTAATCAACCAATAGAAATCTATTTTTATATTTGAAAGGGAAAACAATTTAAGGTTTTCAAAAGAATAAAATCGGAAAATCATGTAATAAATATTTTTTTATTTAAAGCTCCAAATATTATGTTGTGTTTAAATAAAAAGCATTATTTTAATATTTAATATGTATTGCTCATGAAGGGCTTCCTATCGCAAAGAATCAATGAAACATACAAATTTTTTGAAATGTGATCTTAAGGAAAGTTTATTCTATAAATGAATTGTTATGGAATTCAACAATTTTGATAGCCTTTATTTCCTTATCTAACTGATTATCAGGTCTTTCTTATACATGGAACATTGTATTCAACTAATTATATAATAACGTGATTGAATGGTAAATTGATATCATTTCATTTAGTTAAGAATGATTTCCAAATAAAACTGGAAGTATCATCTATAAAATCCTTATATGAGTATTGAATTATGGAAAATATTACATGATTATGATTTTGAGCATTTTTTGTGCTTTTGCATGTGCTTATAGTGAGAATTATGACACCAATCTCAATTTATGACAAATTTTGATGAATTTGGTTTCCATTCAATGAAGATTTCATAATTCAATTGTATTTTTATTGCAAGATTATGTGCTTGAAAAGGTATGTATCTATATGTTTTCTATACTAGAGCCAAAAAGGCATGAAAAAGATGCATAAGACTTAGTGAAATGTATGAGATTATATAGAATCAATCTTTTCTGAAGCATTGAAAAAATTTATGAATTCATTTACGAAGAATGTTAGTTCATCAATTTTTCTATCCATATGAGGGTTGAGTAAATACTTTTTTATTCCAATCACCTACTCTAGTAATTAAGATGCTTTTAAGTCCCTTAAAATCTCCACTGTAGTTTCATTTCCCTTATCATTATGGTTCTACTACTTTGCTTCTTAGAGCGTGCTAGAAGGTTAATATCCCTCTCTTCATGTCCTTTTTTGGACCTATCATCATCGAGAATGGCTTTTGGAGTCCACCCGAGGGGTTACGGGGCTTCGTTCGTCAATATGGCTCCCTCGCGCGATCCTCCTCCCGTTGGTCATCTTCATGGCTAAATTTGAAAGGAGGAGCTGGCGCACGCTTGAATTTGGTTTAGGGTGAGGCTGGGAGTCGTTGGAATGCATCATCAACGATGGATTGCAACAGAATCTGAAGGTGCTACTGACCTTCCTAAGCAAAATCGTTGAGTTATATTGTTGAGTCATCGATTGTTTGGAATTTTAGTCTCGTTTTTGAGAAAGAGTGGTAGTATGCACAGTTGGAATAGATAAATGGATGCCAAATTTCACGGTCAGTGGCTTTGACGACGTCCTTTCTACCTTAGCGATCATGGTTGATGTCATTATGCGAACGTCGCATGAGGACAAATTAAGCCCAAAGATCGCCAAAGAACTCCCAACTGTCGCAAATCGATGGTTGGGTGTTCGTTAGCTTTTTTTGGGCGGTTGTTGAAGCCTTGTTGGGAGTTCCATTCTTGTTGCATGTGTAACGATGGAGATGGACATGCCACAATTCAGTCCTCGACAACATGGTGGCAAATAAATCCCGATGCAACGGATGCGGTTGTAGCGCTCAACATGGTTTCAAATGAGAAATGTGCATGCCAAACTTTACACGGGGCATGCCATCAATGTCTATCATCGGCGATAGTCCAACGATAGTTCGACTGCTGACGATGAATGCGTGAACAATCTGATGAGATTTTTTCCAAATAGCTAAGAATGAGTACATACACGTGTGGATTTCGTTCACGCATCAGGCCAACTCAACAATCCAGCCGCGGTGGAGCCAACGACGGCGACCAACGACTCCCTGCTTCACCCTAAAACAGTAAGGGAGGCTGGTGAGCGCAGTCAATTATGGCCAAATCTGATTGCGAGCGCCACTTTATGGCCAATTTGGATGACGACTCCGAGCCGCTGCTAGTTTTCGAAGGACACTCGAAAACATGGTCAAACGAAAAAAATGACCATGGCTGACATCCTCTTCCTCCCCGCCCACCCCCACCACCCTATGTTGGGGAATCCAACGCATTGATCCTTCTTTTGATCTAGCGTTCCATCAATGGCGCGTTTAAAACGTCATTCTTGTTTGATGATGGAATCGAGAGGGAACCGGTTCTTGTTTAGCGGGAGCCTGCGTTCGGCCACCCTTTTCAGCGTATCTCCCGAATCTAGCGACGTCAAGCGGGCCTTCGGAACTCCTTCACTGACCCTTACTTGATTTTAAACTGTTTGGAATAGGTTAGAAAATCTTCTTTGACCGTAAATAACTGAGATCGAGTGAAGCAGTTTTTAGTCATTTTCTAACCGAACGTCATCGTATGGTCAGTAGCTTCGATTCCTCGTGTCGCCTCAGTTCAGATGTTTCCACGACGTTGGGAATCCAGCCATACAGGATTGGAGTGCGATTAGATCATATTTATCGACGGGTTTCCTCCCATTTCTCGTTCGATTCTCCAACTGCGTCCTGGCGCATTTGCAAACGTTTTTGCCGTCGTAGACCCCTTCGCTACGCCGCCTCCCGCGAACCAAACCGGCGGGATCATTGAATTAATTGCAAAATCAATGCCCTGGTTCAGCCCCAGTTCACGCCGGCCGCTGAACTCCAGACAAAACCCACATGCCTGCCGATCGAGTCAAGACCGAAAGGTTTGTCGAAGAACACGACGATAATGGTCACTCCGCGATTTGAGAGAGAAGGAGAGAGATTTTTTGTCCAAAATCTGCTCTCAACACTCTAGGTCGTGGCTGGATTGTTGCGAGTGGGAACTGCGATTTCACTCACCCACATCCTTACCCGCCTACCGGTTGTCGTGGATGGGTGTGGGTGGACGTTGCGATAGTGGGTAATGGACATCAACTTCGGCAGGGACGTTCTTTTTTGTGGCGCGACAACTATACGACCATACCTCCTGGTTTGCAGGCAACTTTGGACGTGTGAAGCGAGGCCGTCGGCACTGTTGGACTTTCCAACTTCAGACAAAGATGTGTCAATTTGTTTTGCGCACAGAAACCATCATTGGTCCGACGACTTCAG
This sequence comes from Penium margaritaceum, assembly GCA_023375785.1. Classification (NCBI taxonomy): domain Eukaryota; kingdom Viridiplantae; phylum Streptophyta; class Zygnematophyceae; order Desmidiales; family Peniaceae; genus Penium; species Penium margaritaceum. The sequence continues at coordinate 422,085 of SZWC01000266.1, read as the reverse complement.
CGGACAGTGGCGGGCGCCGGAGAGCTAGAAGTGGGTGGGGATGGCGTTTTCAGCCCACTTTGCGAGGACAAAATTTCCTGGGGCCCAGAAAATGACGTCAGCAAAGTAGGTGGGTGGAATCGCTGTCCCCACTCACAACAATCAAGCCACGGCCCTACTGTTTATGGTCGTACAGTGAATGGTCCAACAAGGGAAGAACGCATTCAGGGAAGGGAGCACGGGTGCATGTCGGATAACTTAACAGTTATCCGAGTCGGCAGGAACCAAGTGGTCAAGCGACACGGGACAAACAGCAACAGCGCTAGACGACGACAATGAGTCGATGGTTTTGTGCCTATGCGAATTGGGAACGACATGAAACGATTGACCTGGAGGAGAAACCCCTCCTCCCTCCCGCCTCCTTCCCTCTTCCC
>SZWC01000266.1:398638-415768 GCA_023375785.1 Penium margaritaceum | reverse complement strand
GGGGGGGGGTGCATGTGTGCGCACGCGTCGCGCACGCATACATTCGTGTGTGCGGACTTGGGTGGGTGGTTTCATGTGTGCGCCTGAGTGTGTGTGTACATGTACATACACCCATGCACACATGTGCATGCATGCGCATGTGTGCATGGGTGTATGTGCATGCACATGCACATACACTTCTGGGTGCACATGTTGTACCCATGCTTGCATGCATGTGTGCACGCATGCGTTCTGAATGCCCGCAACGGACATGCGTGCCCTTGGCATACGTGTATGCATGCATATCTGTGGAAGCCACTAGGAGAGAGCAGAAAGCTGGGAAGGAGCAAAGCTGCACACATAGGAGGCAGGGAGGGGAGCCGTGAGGGGGGGGCAAAGGGGGAGGAGATAGATGGTCTGTCGATCTTGTCTTCCTGCCAACAGTTGACATGTCTGGCTGTCTGCAAACGGGTCTTTCTAGTAGACACAAGACGACCAGTCATGTCATGCTCTCATCACATACATGCCAGCAATAGCAGTCCACACGCCTGTTCCTGTTCCAGATTTCAGCTGCAACAGCTCAAACCTGCAGCAGCTGTGGTATGTGTGGGCACGTTAGAACTGACGTGTCCTTCCCTCTGCGGTGCAGGAGCGCATGGTCGACCCCGTTGTGGCTGCAGACGGGTTCACGTACGAGAGGCGGCACATCGAGCGCTGGCTGGAGTCCAACGACCTGTCCCCTCTTACGGGGAAGACATTGCCGCACCGGATGCTTGCGCCCAACAACCTCCTCTCCTCGCTTTTGGGTGGTACCGTGTGTTAGGGTTGTAGATTTCTCTGGTGCCCGGACCAGGTCTGGTGCTTCTTTGTTTCTTGCGGCACGTTCCTCTCCTCTCCTCCCTCCACCACTTGTCGCCAATGCTGTTGGTCGAGCTCTGGTGAGCAAGGGTAGGCAGATTGACACACACGTGGGAAGGTCACCAAAGACCCAACCCCGCCTATTGCCTCTCCTCATTTTAAGTGGTATGGTGTGCTTCTGCCAGTTTTGCACAGCGAGATTGCCATGCACTCTTTGTCAGCATACGTTCTAAATGCTTTGTTTTTTTAACCTCCTATGGCGCGAGCAGAGTGTGCATCGATGTCTGCTTCGCTTTGCACTGGCTACGTGTGAAAACTGAAAAACCTCGTCGTTTCAAGCTTTGCAGAGCCTATTTAGCAGGCTTCACCTCCACAAGTTACAGTCGCCCACAATTGCAGTCAGTGTCATATACAAATTTATGTCGCCACTCCAATGCATGCTGAAAATTTTGTGCAATTGGAGTGGTGAAGAGATACCATTTGAGGTCAGAGTTACCTAAGCAGGGGTGCCTTTCAAGACGACACTTCACCACCTCCATGAGGGAGGCTCTCATGGGTAACCTGTCAAAACCATAAAAATTGACAAAGATGTTCTCAAAACCAGTGCAAAAGGCATAAGATAGGTGGAGCACATGATACATTTGCACAAGGGGACAAACCCTTTTCATCTTGACACTCAAGTAAACCTTCTGAGCACGAGCCACACCAGCCCTGCAAACAATGCATGAGAATGGAACAAAGGCGCAAGCATGCCCTTGGTCAAGAAGTTGACACGGCTATCAAGGGAACGGAGACTTTATTATTGATGTTGATCAAGTACTGACTTAACCAATACGTTCCTCATTGTCCATTTGCCTTCATACATTCCCACGTCTGTGCAGGGGATTGACTCAACACGATTGCAAAACGAACCACCTGGTCTCCTGAAGCACTGATGCGCACAATCAAGATGGAGGTCATGTTGCCTTCAACTCCTTGGATAACGCAGTGCTGTGCGATGAGCCAGCAGATAGCATGTTGCTTTTTCTACGCACTGCCTCACTGACTCCTAATGTGACCTCTCGGCTGGTGTACATGCTTGTGCAGACGATTGACTGGATGGACGCTAATGCTAACGGGGCGATGTTCGATGGAGTGGATGTGTCACCGTGAAGCCGAGCGCATGGTTCTCATCCTCCTCGCGCTTCCGACACTACACCCTTACAAGACCGGCTCCATCGGCAGCAACTCTTAGCTGTCACGTCACCAAGAGTCGTAGATAGCTCTCAAGAGCAGTGCAGTCGGCACCCGAGTTTGGGCAGCTGTAACTCCACATAGCTTATTTTCTTGCTGAGTCTGACTGCACGACCGTGTTTGCAACGTGGCTTTCTGGTATGGTCCAAATTTTAGGGAAAACGGAAAACGCCCGGGTTTTGGGTTGTCTGGTGTTCGGTAGGCCTCACCCAGGAATTTATGCCAGTCAGGATTATGCTAGGATTTTTTTGGGTTGGCTTACTTGCTGAGTTACAAGCCTCACACAGCTGAGGTGAGGCTATAATTGGGAGGGGTCTCAGTTGGTTGCTCATTCTTCATTCCTAATCAGTCATTGCTTCATCCCAGCTGCTTTTTGGCGGTAAATCTGGTGCGCGCACTTTTGAGTAACCATCCAGAGCTCTCAGACTCTAGTGCAGCAAACTAAGGGGGCAGACTAAGCAACAAGCTAGGGTTACCGCACGCTGCATCAACAACGCCACTGTCCCAACCCGCGCACTAGCTAGTTCCTTTTTGTCTCTCTCATCCACTTTTAACTGTTGCATCAGCTCACATGCTTACATGGCAACATTCACTTTAGTATGGTATAGAAAATCTTGCATGTGCATTTGATTCTGTAGGTGTATAGGCTAGTTACCGGGTGCTGGTCCTACTAGGGTCATGCTATTGGAACTGTCATTTAGCTGCAGGCGCTCTCGGATTTCACTCCAGTGAGGTCTGACTCAATCCCGGCGGTGGCGGTGACCTTGCCTCGTTTGTGGTGCATGAGGTGGGACTCGCTCAATAGTTTAATGCCTCTCTCTGCTAGACTGTCTAACACTTCTAAATTGAAGAAAGTAAGCTTGCAATTGCAACCATAGCGTCTCCCTCATTCGCACTCCCTCTCTCCAATGCCGGTGCTCTTTCCCTCACAGGTTCCTACTACCTACACATTGATGCATACACTCCTGATTCTTAGTGCTTCACGACCATAATGATGCCTCCGTGGATGTGTTTGGTGTGCTGATGATGTACCCGGTTCTCATATATCTTGATGAAGCTTTGGGTGTCGCTCATGTGGGGTCCCCGGAGAATGTGAGCGCGCAAATCATGTAACAAGATGTGCCACCAAATGGCCTCCATTGCAACTTTGTTGGACACCAAGTACTTTGCTTCTGTAGAACTTATGATAATGAATCCTTCCTTGCAAATTTGCCATGAGATCATTCTCCCTCGAATATTCAAGAAGCGTCTAGTGTTGTTGTAAGATCCTGCTGCATGTATTGCATAGTCCCTGACACTAAATCCAACCAACTGGAGACTATTGAATTCCGGTGATGTCATGAATGCCTAATGTTGTGTCCACGGTATGCTGAACAAATCAAACCAAGGCCTGCATGTGAAGAATTCATGGGGAGCCAGAGAATAGAGCAATAAGGCTTGTTAAATTTGTGATTTTGCAATGGGTTGTCACAAAAGCGTACATCAAATCACCCACAATCATTGGTACAGGTGACTGTCGACACCACTCCATGGCACTATGTTTGTTGCGTCAAACATCATCATCCCCTTATGTGTGATTGAAGTGTCCATTGGTTGCACACCCGCTAAGACAGAGGTATACCTTGTGACCAAATCCATTACGTAGTGTTGTTGAGTAATCTTTGTCTCTGTTCCGTCAGACCTTGATCCCAGCTCATCTGCAAATTTAATGCAAGTCTTTCATCGTGTACCATTTATACAACAAGTCGTGTGACTGGCGACTCTATGTGATGGATGGGGAGAAGTCAAGGAGATTGTCAAAGTGCTCCACACACACTACAAATGACTCATATTCTCCTCGAACACAAACTTAGTAGTTTGTGAGGGAACGAAAAGACCCCCTTTAGCGGGGTACTGTGTGAAAGCACATGCTGTGAGAAACACAACATGACAGCTGGCGCTTATAACAGCTTAGAGACAAAGAAGATATGCTTAGTGAGTAGAAGCTAGGAATGAAGTTACAAACAACGAATAACACAAGTGTGGGGATGTACTCTTCCCCACATTCGTGCATGGAAGCGCCAAGTCAAACCAACTGGTGGAACATAGACCAAACTAGGTATAATCTTCTAAAGAACTGTTGGAAAGAATCCGTTACTTGTACAAGCCCGTCAGTTGCCCGAATGATAAACCGAAAGAAACATTGAGTGTGGATACAAAAACTCCACGTAACCTGGTCACAAACAAATGCGAACACCATCGATGAGGAAAACATCCGACGACTTGGTCATAGAGAAGACTATAGATAGTTTGTGAGGAAGCACCCGTTGAGGCTGAAGGTCTAGAAGTAGCCGTCGTGGCATACAAGCGACAGAACAACGAAAACTCATGAGGTCACCGTGGCCGATACACCAGCACTTTCCCGTGACCCACAAACGCTAGCCACCAAAAACCAGCAAGGGTTACATGAGAACGACAACAACACCCAACGATGAAGGGGACAGGATGGAGGCACACAAGGATGGTAGATGAGGAGAGGGCACAACAACAACGGTCAACGAGTCATGTGCAATTAGTCCAACATTGCAAACAACAAACTTGAATCTGCCGCTATAGAGGGCTATTGTGAAAAGTTAAGTTCGTTGTTACTGCTTGTGAAGACCTACAGCACAAACATCACCACATCCAATCTGCTGGCATAAAAAAGTGTGCTTAATGTTGATTTGCTTTGTTCTCTTGTGATGCATGCAACATGTCTTAAATTTCTACAGTGTGATGCGTCCTCGTATTGTTGCAACTGATGGTGATGCAGCAGATGGATTGGAACTCACAACTAGACACTCTCACAAACCCTAGCCCCCAACGCGACATACTCATCCGCAATTAAGATCTATGCCACGTAACCCCTCTTACCACTCTTCTAGGACACATCACTTCCTAAGACAAGAAATATGTTGCCGGACAAGCTACACGCATCACAATTGTTAGCCTAATCACTATTAACATATCACAAATGGCTGTGCGCAAAAGCATAAGCCAAGGTGTGGGTAGAAACAATACACTAAGCAACATGCACTACGGCCTCCAAATGGAGCTTATGCAGATGCCATGAGATCCGTGACGAAACGTTTGTGGCCCCAATGATTACGAGAGAGATTCAGTACGTAGAGGTACATCGTAACCTCAACGTTCTCTCCCACACAAGCTAGTTCTGGTGAGATGAAAAGCCTTTGCCCAGCAGGCATCATGGGCATGGATACAGAGGGGGCTCCCTTAACATCGTAACATGACCAGCGTGATTCACATGGAGCATACAATGTTTGGGACCACACTCAATCTCCGTGCCCAAGAAGACATTAATTGGACCAAGATCCTTCATGTTGTACTTACACTAGAGGATATCATTCATGAATTGTACAAGGGTCAGGGGACGCAACAAAGAGGTCATCCACATAGACCAGGATAACGACAAAGGATGAAGAAAGAGCATTCACAAAAAAAGTTGGGTCCACTTGGCTGTGGTGATCTCTACTCTAAGGTAGGAGAGATCTCAATGTCCTAGACATGGAGAGATTTTTTCAGGCCATACAAGGACTTTTGAAGGCCTACGAAGAGTTCAGCGACGCCAATGTACGCCGGTAGTACGGCCTGAGCGTCCTCGTCGGCTCCAAGAGCGCTATAGCAAGTTGGTAGCGAGCAGTCCTGCAACACCATGTAAGCATAGCAAATGCAGTGCCAAGCGCAAGCACGGCAGACACAGACGGCCATGCCACTTCACAAAACAGCCCAAGCTGAAGACAAAACTGTAACAAAGCTGAACAACATGTGCACGCAAGCTGCTCCCCTCAACCCCACTGTGATCCGCCAGGCCATGCTCTGATTCACCCACGAGGAGGGCGTCATGCACCTGGATGGCAAGCCATTTGAGCAGCTTTCCTCCCTCGCTTTTTACAATCAATTTATGCGGCGTGAGCCTAAGTGGGTGTGGCTCAATGCGCCATTCGCTCCTCAATGCATGCCTGCTAATTGGCCGCGACGTTGTAGGCAAATGTTCCCATGTGCTAAACTTTACATGAAATTGTATGTGGACAAGCGTCTTGTCATCAATGTGGACCACACGGGGGTCCAGCTGATCCCCTCCCCCGAAAGCACCTACGTACCATTGGGGTCGAAACACGTCTCCGTTTTTTTACGCGACAAAAAGAGGAACACCACTGCATTTCTTCCAAAAGGCATGCTGAGTGAGATGTTCCCCTGCCAGGTCATCTGGGCTGGGTCGACTGAGCGCTACCACCCACACGCCACCCATACGGCAAAGGCTCTAGAGCAGTAGGGGCGACAGTACATGCACACCCCAACTGGTGGACAAAATTAGGAATGACAAAGGAGTGATTCGCCCACATCCTTGACCCATGGTATGCCTGCAAGTGTGCAGATGTTGGGGTCAAATACGGAAAGACCACATGGTTGCTCATCCTTGATGAACGGAAATCCCAGGCATCGGGGACGTTCCAGTCATGGAGTAGGAGAATTTCGTCTGTGTCAAGCTTGTCTACATCCCTCGCAAATACACGAACAAGGTCCAATCCTGCGACGTCGGACTGTAAGAGTGCCTCAAATACAAGCTTGAGGAAGGATATTCCACCTTCATGGCGGACACCCTCTTTGACCGATGCTCCACAACCTCGGCACAAAGATTTTGAAGGTGGTCGCTACTGGCTGGCTGATCCTCATACAAAGCCCTGAGTTCATCAAGCCTGCATGGGTTGCTGCTGGCTTCTCCAATATTGTGCAGCATAACTTCCACAAACGAGCAGTTGACAACATGGTGACGTTTTTGTGAGATCATACACAGAATAGCTCTGAAGAAGACTTCTTTTCCACCTTTGCCCCTCTTTAGGACTCCATGTACGCTGTTAGGATGTATAACGTAATGCTCTATTCTCTTGATGTCCCTTTGGCTCCATGCATGTTTGCCGCCCACCATCATGTTGCGCTTGGCATTCACCGCGGTGACCGTCATGGTCAATGCCAAGAACACGACAGCGTGCACATGGGACTTGACCTAGGACCCACGAAGAATGAAAAGGAACACATAACCCAGGACCCAATCACATGTAGATACAAAAAACCCACCACTAATTGCACACAAGTACAAAAACAATACTATAAACATTATGAATAGAACCACATATGAAGCAAACTATACTTGTGGATTGCCATCATTAGTGAGGTGTTCCTTGAAGATTTTTTTGTAATGCATAAACAGCCATTATGGAACTCCTCCGTATACACATGCCTATGGTTCCATGTAGTGCGATTTCTATCCTTCTCCATATTGTCTCTGTAAAACTTACCCTATGTACCCGTAGTGAATTGCATATTCACTCCCAAATAAAATTTTTGATCTCCCATCTGTGCCTTCATAATTGTTGTTAGTGTCGACGAGCTTGGTATGAAATCATTGCAAACAAATCCAATTTTCCAAAGTCATTCTTAAAGTCAGTCGGGAAAGGTCTGCGTGTAGAGCCCAAATTGGGTTCAGCTGGGATTGTCACTTTGAAAGAATGATACAGAACTGCAATGGCAATGACCTAAAAAGAAGTTCATTGCAAAAACAAGTGCTACAAACACTAACAATTTCAACGAGTAGGACCAAGTCTTCTGGCTCAAGCTCAAAGCGCTCGTTGAAAAGCTCGCTGTCGGGGGCGACTGCTTCTTGCATTGCACCTTCACGGAAGGCAAAATCGATACAACGTGAAAAGCCTCCTACATCCCACGCAGGTGACTATGCCTGTATTGTTCTTCAAGTTCAGCCATGACTGCAAGACCCATGTCATGCCTATAATGCACATCTTACCTAGACCAAGGTCAGCCTTACCATTGTTACCTGTATTCAAGCTTACGTGCACTTCTTTGGCATCCCATTTTTTGTACGAGGATTCTATGGTAGCTTGAGAGGACGTTGAATTCCTACGTCTCCATACTGCTCTTTAGAAGTGCAACCCGCGGGAATGAAGAGCAGGCGTTGTGGTGGACCTTAAAAAAATCCATAAGATCTGGTGCCATGTGTGGCCGCCACACGCCAAGAAAAAGGATTACCTTCTACCGGCCCACAACCTCCTTTTCCCTTTTACAAGCCCTTGTGTACCATGGGTTCAGCATGTGGGTGATCCAGTCACGCGTTGTCTTTGTGTTGGCCCACTGGTTTTTTGTCTGATTGAAGCTGAAATGCTGTTCATCTTTCGCGAGGCACGTATCCACGTTGTCGGGGTGGCACCACCCTGTTTTATCCATGTAAATGAGTTGTAGCTGCAGCATCTTACCGGCCATCCTGGATGCAACCATGGTCGTGACATGCCGTTTTCTGTCTAGTGGAGCGATGCTCATCTCCCTTGCTCTGATGGGTTCATAGGTGCATTCACCTCAACATCACCCATGGATAACTTGTCGTGAACCGCAACAGGAAGGACATGAAAACAAAACAAAAGAAGATGAAAAGAAAATATCATACCTCTTGGCACACAAATGATGCCGAAATGGTCAGCGTTGAAAATGAAAGGAGGGTTGACCTTGTTTGTTGCAAGAAAAGCCATGTCGTGCTTGTATATGGCCAGTGCTTGCTCCTCCCAGATGGTGGATACGTTTTGCGCAGTGATGGTCCCACAGTGGTAGCTCTAGCTCATGCGTTCACATGCCAAGGTTCAAAGTCATGATAGGAAGAATGTCATGCTCCCTTCATTGCTAGGGAGTTCTTTTGGATAGTTTCTCAACGTTAGTGCATGCAATACCCCACAAATGGTGGTGGAGTTGATGATGGTTCAGGTATCGTGCATTTGCAACACCACCAATACCATTTCCCTCTCCAACTCAGGATGCCATTCAAGGAATTGTGTGCGTCATGTATGCGCACACGGTCAGCAGTTGCCCCTTAACGCAAGATCCACTTGGGGTTGAAGTCAAGAAGAGACTTCATGGTGGTGGAGAGGTGGGTACAACATGGCGTGGAGTGGGAGGAGTGGTAACAAATAGAGGATTGGATAGCTAAAACAACTCCATGCACATTAAAAGCCACGCTCTCCCTTTGAGAGAGCATGGCTTTGAGTGTGCGTAATGACGCTCACTTGGGAGTGTCACAACCCAATCCTTGGGGAGTCCATCATTGAGTTGAAATCTGATGGTGGACTGCACTTCCAGCTCAAGGATCCAAAATTTTAGTTATAAGTGTCGTCCGAGACCAATCAACTAATGCCACACGCATATTTGAACTGTGGAAAATTTTGAGTTTTTTCATACACCCACGGGTATGGAATAAATGGTTTCCACATAAATTCAAAAGTGGGGCAAAAAGGAGAGCATGACAACATGTGTATTCCTTCTTAAAGAGGGAGTAGATATGCGAGTTGGTATAGTATCTCTGCCATTTTATCGCATAAATTACTTCAAGAAATCCTGATTATACAACAAAGTGGTATAATTTGACTTGTGAAAATTCCGCGTATAGACCTGGATAAAACACAAGTTTTCTACCCTCAACCTTGTTGAACGCCTCCTCTTTGATCCACATTGTATGTAAAAACTACCTCACGCTACTCAATGATTCAACCTTGATGTTTTCTTTCCTACACAAGGTTCATAGCCCTTTTATGACTATTCTCCAGTAGGTGCCAACATCGATCCCCGCGGCTCTTTTAAGCTTGTGTTCACTTTCTCCTATAACAAGGCATGTGCAAGTTTTTTTGTAGTGGTTGCTTGGCTTAATAAAGATAAATTAAAACATTATCACCAATTATTAACAACAACATGTTGTCGGAATTCTCTTGTACCCATCGTGCTAATAGTATTTGATCAATGCATTTAAAATCACAAGAAAGAAATCAATAACTTTGTGGCCTTGGGACATCATCACATGCAACCATTTCACTTTACGAAGGCCTTAAACAAACTCCCTGTCATCTATTGTGTATGTGACATAGTCTCAGGAAAGCTAGGTAGTGTCCAGCTATCACGACCTGCACAAGCGCCGTAGGATGCCAATCGACCTGTCCTTCAATGTTTCGTTGGAAAGAAAGGTGAAAGCGTTGTTTTGTAAAGACATTTTGAATTCAAACCACCCGGTCCGAGGTTCTTTAAGTTGACTTTTGACACTTTTGAACAATGTTTCATTAGGTTTTCTAGGGACAATGCAACACACATGGTATACGTGTAAAGAAAAAACAGTAAAGAGGTCACCTTGTTTCGTCAAAAACATACGGGAAACAAATTGAGAACGTGCTAACACTATTAGCACACTGGTATTCAATGTCCAATTTTCATTCGATTAGTAATGCTACTGTAGCATTATTCATGCTAGCCTGATATTCCGTTTAGACTTAACCTTCTGATCCTATCGCCCAGGCAATGGTACCAGCCATGTGCACTCTTGTTCCCATGTCTTCTTTTTCTTTGTTTGTTTTACACCCTCCATGATACAGTGGATGGATGAAAAGAAGAGAAAAGGGATTGAGGGCACTCTTGATGTAAAACATAAAGTAGTATTGCAATGTATCCTGGTCGTGGTGGCTGCTACGCCATTGCAAAAATTGGTTATGTGGTGAATGATGCGTCGACGTGATGACTTTAATGTACTCAACCTGAAACATCATTTCAGCTTGTAAGCTCATTTGCGAGCTCTCTGGGGCCAATCACCCCTTTCTACCTTTACGATGTAATGTGCGAACCTGGTTTAGGACGCGGCTTGCTTTCTTTGGAATGGATCCGCAAGATGTGCAATATGTGCCTCCCATGATCAATAGGGCGTAACATCAGTCCACCCATTTCCATACTAGTACTTCCATAAACAGTTGAACAATGTCATTGTATTTTTTACCATACCCACTACCTTAGCTACACTTCTATAAGTAATGTATAACCTCCCTATCCCCGCCACATCTACAACACTAGCGGTAGTCATAGTAGTAGTAGTACTACTACTACTACTAATAGTAGTAGTCATAGTAGTAGTAGTAGTAATAGTAGTACTAGTAGTAGTAGTAGTAGTAGTAGTAGTAGTAGTAGTAGTAGTAGTTGTTGTTGTTGTAGTAGTAGTAGTGGTAGTGGTAGTAGTAATAGCCGTAGTAGTAGTAGAAGTAGTAGTAGTAGTAGTAGTAGTAGTAGTAGTAGTAGTAGTAGTAGTAGTAGTAGTAGTAGTAGTAGTAGTAGTAGTAGTAGTAGTAGTAGTAGTAGTAGTAGTAGTAGTAGTAGTGTTAGTGTTATTACTACTACTACTCCTGTTACTACTACTACTAGAGGTAGTAGTAGTAGTAGTACTACTACTACTACAATTACTACTAGTAGTAGTTATACTAATTGTAGCACTACTACCACTGCTTGTAATGGTAGTAAAAGTAGTTGCAATAGCAATAGTCAGGGTAGCAATCATTGAAGTAGGTGTGGTGTGCTTGATATAGTTATCAGTGGTGCTGGTAGTAGTAACAATAGAAGTGTTGGTTACATTAGTACAAGTTGTTCATCTATCAAAACTGGTGACAGTGGTGGTATCCATACAACTGTAATCATTGATACTAGAGTTTGCAATTATAGTAATAGTAGCAATAGTCAGTGTGTGAGAACAAACTACTATTTTTTTATGACAAGAATACTAGTTGTAGCTATACTGGAGTTTGTGAAGGTCACGTCCCTAGCGTACACAAGTCCCCAAACTTAGAGAGTGGGCCTTTCTGTTCTCAAATTCTCGGTCGACTACGTGAAGACCTCGGCCTCTTTACGCCGATCAGCCGAGGACATTTTGGCCACCTCTTCCAACCTCTGATACCCTGATCATAAAGGTTCTCACTACTTCGACCACTTTCCAAGAAGGTCGACAAAATTGTCAAAAACCATACCAAGGTTTCAATACTATTCGTTTGACTTCTTGACGGTGCTGAAATTCCATAAAACCAAGCCTCGATGTTCTCAAATTCCCCTGACTTCTTTGTGGAGTTTCTTGAAGCAGTCAGTCACAATGCAACCTCAGACGCGTTGCTCAACTTGAGCATGGAGGACCAGCATATGCCTTGTTCTCATTCTCAAAATTATATGCATGTGCTCGACTCCCCCAATACTTATCATCGATGTACACTTAGTACTCAATACAAACTATCCAATTGTCCCAATTCCTCAAATAATGTTTTCTCTTACACCTCATCATTGTGAACCATTCATGTTCCATTCAGCGTAACAATTTGTATTGGAGCACAGTGGTGCTTGAGGGAGAAGTGATGAATTGAATACCTCGCAATAACCTCGTGTGATTCATCTCTATACTTCCACCATTCAAAACAGTGGACACCTCACAACAAAAACTGTGAATGGAGCAAACGCAACCGATGACAAGAAATCACAACTAGCGAGCACGCTTGCTATGGAGGATCAACCACACGCAAAGATCGACACTCTCCGAACGAACCAGAAAGCAATGGCAACCTTGGTGAAAATGGCACAACACCTATGAACCCGACGGCCAACCTGGTGACCGCCCCCCCGGGCTCTAGGAACCTTTTGCTCCTGCTCTTGTCCGTCAGGTTGACAACTGGCACGATGGGAGGCACTGAATGACAAACTCATATCAATGAAGACCTGTACTAAACATTTTCTAGACTCGCGAGCCTCAATATCCATCTACTCTAGCGGCTCAACACAACAAGGCCTTAGAAGGTTTGAATTCATCGCATGCACAAAGAGGTACTCACGGTGAGAAAACTTTAACTCTTGAGTGAAACCCAGATTTGGCGGACAATTCCCAAGCCATTCGACCTCATAGACTCTAGGGAACCAAAGGCGAGGATGTGGCTAAACGAGTTTGAAGGTGTACTTCACCACTGCTGAGGTCAAGAGCAACAAAATGAAATTTGACCTTTCAAGCTTGCTTTTGTGTGACACAGCTTTAAACTGGTGGTCCGATCTAAAGACCATCCAACGGTAGCAAGAGACCAATGGAGCAAGATGAAAATCTCACAAAACCGCTCTCGCATTGTCAGTTGTGGGCGTACTGCATCTCAACCAAATAGATCCCACGTGGCACAACTCTTTGACACCATCGGAAATGTGGAGCAACCTTGCTCGCACTATGTATCGGTGGCCTGGTCGTAACATATGAACAACCTACGTTACCCATTTCAGACAGAAATGAGGGGATGGTGGTTGGGACCAAGATCATCGAGGTTGGAGCATTGTCGTGTCCAATGATGGACTTAAATGGCAAGTGTGCATAGCAGACGACCAATGCCGCCTCCTTCAAAGATGAGTGCAATCTTTGAGTGGAAAACCAGGTGTGCTCAGCAACCATGTCTTAGGATCTTGGTGCCTCCCACCCTAAGATAAATCTAGCATGCGTGTTGCATGGGCTTAGTGGAGCTTGGTTGAGTTCAGCCAACCAACTCACAGGAATTGAAAGAGGTCTAGTAGACTTATGCGTGGTCATGAATATGCTTGTAAACTTAGAGGATTGATGTCCGGACACGACATCCAAGGGTTGTCCGGACATCAGTCCAATAACTTCGTGTCAATATTGACAATATTACATGGAGGTACCACCTCGACAACAACCCCTTGGAAGAGGTCATGTCCAGACGACATGAAAAGTGTTGTATGGACTTGGACAATTTTCTTGGGGACGCCTGGTTACTTGGTCGTAGGGACGCTCTTTGCAAGAGGGGAGGAGGCGTCACCACAACAAATTGCTGAACACGTACCACACAGAATGTGGGAAAATTCATCCCGTGCACTCTCTTCCAAACTGGCAAGACATTGTTGACAATGTGCATCCCAAAAGGCATCGACCATGCCACCGATACATACGTGTTCTAAGTATTCGGTGAAGGCTCACCAACAATTTTAAATAACGTACAAGGATTGTACGTGTCCCATTTTAGTAAGAGCCAAAGGATCACGCGATCAACACTGGATGTTATATGCAAATGGCAATAACAACGAAAACCATTAGTGTGTGGTTGATTGCATGTGAACGTGACGCAACCGTGTTGCGGATGACAAGAGTTCACACGTGTGTTCTTTTTTACGCTTCTTATTGCATGGTTTTCATTATGAAGTATGTGATGATCAAACCTCCGTTAGCAAAGACAAACCGGGACGGTTCGAAGTGAAGGGGGAGGAATGTAGCGTACGAGCCATTTTTAGGGTTAAAAGTGGTCGTTAAATAGTTTATCGGGTACTTGGGGTACTCGAGGTGCAGGTTTCGAGGAGCAAAAGCCTGGAAAAACATAATGGGCTAGAGTCTGGTTTGACTCTAGCCTGGAAAACATCTTTGGCTAGATTCTAGGTGACAAGAGTGCCGCGATGGTGAATCCATCGCGTCACTCCTCATCCCCTCTATTTCCTCGCTAGGGTCCTTTTCCAGCGTGGAAGTGCCACGTGGAACGATTAGGCTTAGGATTATTGTTTTACGTCCATGCCTTATGACAACCTTGTCCATTTGTGCCACTGCTCGTCTCAGCCAGCCAAAATGGTTGAGGCGACCATTTGCCCGCTCTCCTTGGACTACAATTTCTGAGGGCCTAAGTTTTGGTGTCTAGAAGTTAGTCGCAAAACAACCCACAACTATTAGAGAGGGGCTCATGAATTGGGGCCATCCCTTTTTGCGAAGTTTGCAATCAACAAATGACCCAGAAGCGATGATGTGACAGAAATGTGGGCGTCATCTTGAAATATCCTTTGTACTTAACTATAATGGTTGATGGGTTTCTTGACTCCATCCATCCATTATTGAATGATTGATGAGTGCAATCATTGAAGGAAGACGAGCCCAAGTCTTAATTTGTCTCCAGAACTTGTGGCAAATCTGTAACTTCACCTATGAATTGCTTGATATTGGATTGATGGATTCGAGTCTTGAAACGACAATTCTTGGATTTTCATTCTTCCTGGTTATGGGCGAAGCATGGTTGATTAACAACTCTCGCATGAAACGAACATCTAACAACTTTGAATTGTAAATTTTGCATTATAATTTTTTGTTTCATTTACCCCAAATGTTCCATTTTTCCAATTTTTAAGTTATTTCGATATTAAAAGTACAAAAATTTCCATTTTCAACCGCTTCTGCTTCATTACCTCTTAGATATAGAACGTCAAGACCTTGATTGGAGAACGGAAGAAATTTGTTAAGTAATGGGAACAAGTTGTATTTGGAAGAAAATGGACTCTTCATTCTGTATGTATGTACAGTTTCATGATATTCAGAAACACTTCTTTTCCTCGGGTAGACACGTGTTCCAGATTTGTCTTCGCTTTGCCCCTTCATGTCCTTTTTTCCTCCAGGTTCGGAACACTACCCATTACCTCTTCGTCGTGCGTCAGATGTCTCGCGGCGCTCACGTGCTGGAGGCAGCTCGCCCGATAGGCTTTCAGGGCTGGTTCACATTCGCCTTTTTCCGGCACGGCAGGAAAAGCGGGCTGAACGGCCCTGCCGCAGACGCTGCCGCAGACGCTGCCGCAGAGTTTGGCGCTACATCTGACACAGAGACAAGGGACCGCAATTCGCGCCTCTTTCATCTGCGGCAGAAACCTGAAGTTTGCTGCATCTTCCTTCAATCGTGATAACTGGACTTCAATCCAATCGCCCCAATTTCCGCCGATTGACAAACTGATATGGCGGAGTGGATAATGGCATTTCTGCAAGAATTCACACAGATCCAAAGTTTAAATTTCACATGGGAACCTTTTGAATCGCATCGTTTCAATCCGTCCATTGTTTTAATGAAAACCCTGCGGTATTTTTCATCATCCTACCGCAGAAGTTTGCGCCGGACATTTGTGTGATGAAAAGGCTGTATTGCGGCAGCTCCAGCCCGCCGCCGACGAATGTACAAACACATCTACCAATGATAATGCTAGCCTCTTTCTGTGCCGCAGACTTGCCGTTTTTGTTCGACTTTTGGCGGCCTCCTTTTCTTTCGCGCTGGGCACATCAGCTCGCAACTCCAGGTGAGCTCTTTGACCCGACTTTGCCGGCAGCGCCTTTGCTGCCTTGCCGGAGTCCGGCGATACTGGACCAGCCCCTCACCCGACTAACTGGTCACTTTCTTCTCGACTTCTTTGCTGCAAGCCGTACAACAGCTCAATTGAGATGGTCACGGGTTCAGGGGGGGTGGTGGCTTCGTCGTGGTGCATGTAGCTTTCTTGGACTGGGCAATGCGCTTTGGTTGGACGATCGCGGATGGCACCCTCAGGCAACGGACTGAGCTCTGGCAGAGGCCAGCAGCAGTCGAAGCGTCCTTCCACTGCGCCGGCAGCAGCAGCAGCAACAGCGGCGGCAGGTCGGATGCTCCGCATGCTTCCAGGCGATCCTGCCGCAGCAGGGGCTCTGCTGGGCCTCGGCGTGATGGCCGCGGCAGGTCCCGACGCGCTGCCGGAGGCCTTGGCCGAGAGCCTGCAGCTCCACGGCAGGCCGTGCGCCCCTGCTAGCGGTGGATCAGCCTACGCCTTGCGTGGGGAGGAGGGGGAAGAGGACGACAACGACGATGACGATGGTGATGACGATGGGGCAGCTGCTGCAGCGCCTGCTGCTGCTGGTAGTGGTGATGGTAGTGGTGGTGGTGGTGGTGGTGGTGGTGGCGCCGCTGCTGGGCAGTCGCTGGTGCCGTGGAAGGGCCAGCGCGAGCTGCTGCTGGACCGGTATGACGCACGGCACCTTCTGGACGACCTGTCCAAGTTCGATGCACCCACGGCTGCTTTTGGCAGCGCTGCTGGAGGTTTTGGTGGTTCTACCAGGCTAGGTGCTAGGAAGGAGAAGGTGATGTTGCACAGGGACGGCGGCGGCGGCGGCGGGGGTGGTGGTGGTGGTATTGGGGGTCTGTGGGAGGAGCTTGGGAGGAGGCGCGACGATGAGGATGAGGAAGAGGAGGAGGACGAGGGGGAAGAGGAGGAGCTAGCAGAGGAGGAGAGGTGGAAGGATTTGGACCAGGCAGAAGCAGAAGCAGAAGAAGAAGCAGAGGTGGCGCACGCTGAAGCAAGAGGGGGGATTGAGGAGGGGCTCCTTAGCTGGCAGAGGGAGACGACAGAGGACTTGGAAGAGGAGGAAGC
>SZWC01000266.1:351290-387045 GCA_023375785.1 Penium margaritaceum | reverse complement strand
GCTCATCCTCGCAAGCAGCTCGCCAGGCATCAGCATCCTGCGATGAGAAAGCCTCCCTCAATGTGCCCGGGTCCGGCACCATAGAGGGGGAACTCTGCGTGGCAAGTGCACACGCCTCAGTGTCTGGCCTGACGGCCACGAGATCAGCTGCTGCGTCACAGAGGATATGGAACTCGCGAGTGACCAGGTCGTGCCCTATGGGGCACGCTGGGTGTACCTCTGAAAGCTTAGTGCGGACACTCAGGCCTAAGGCCTTTGTGCCTGGATCACCGCTCGCGATGCTACGAGAGGAACGTCTGGGTCCGAAACCCGACGCTCGCTGAACTCCAGAATCCAGTGGTCGAAGGCGACCACCGGGCTCACGGGAGTAAACGGAGGTCGAGGGGCGCACCTCAGGCTCAGTAACAGGTACAACCATAGGGACAGGTACAACCACAGCTGGTGAGGGCTGAGACGAGGCAGTCGGAGATGCCGTGCGCGGAGATGCGTGTGTGGGGGACACTGAGCTGGGGATGACAGCGGGCAAGGCTGGCCCGGACACTGAGACAGGAGTGTCAGCCGACGTAGAGACAGGAGTGGGCTGGGCTGGGTCAGATGCCGGAACAGGGGTGCCAGTGGACACAGATGGTGATGCAGGAGGAGGCGTGGGAGCAACGGTACCTGTGGGGTGCGAAGCACGCTGGACAGGCGGGATCTCTGGACCAACGGCAATGATAGCCGGATCATCAAGTGCTGGAGATCGAGAGCGGACTCGAGCGGACACATCAGCCTGGCGAGAAATGGTCGCTGGCAAAGAGGTCTCCCCCATCCGCCGAGGACCCTCACAGGAAGGGACATGAGCTGCAGAGAGCGCTGTGATTGAAGTCAGATCACGGTATGTGAGTGACTCAAAAAACAGCGCGTCACGGGACTCAATGACACGACGTCGAGTGGGGTCCCAAAAGCGCCAGGCCTTCAACCGCGGGGAGAAGCCGATGAAGGCACACAAGCAACCACGAGGGGAGACCTTGGACCCCTGCTGGTCCTCGGTGTACCATACGGAGGCCAGGGATCCCCAGACGCGTGCGAGACGAAGATCGGCACGGTGGCCAAACCAGAGCTTGTACGGTGTAACATGATCCGGAAGCGGACCATGCAGAAGGCGGTTCCAGACCCAAGTCATGTAGGCGAAGCCCTCGAATGCGAAGGACTCCGGGAGACCGCAGTCAGACCGCATGGCGCGGACCGCATCCTCCATGGTGCGGTTCCAGCGCTCAGATACACCGTTCTGCTGTGGGGTAGCAGGAGCGGAGACCTGGTGAAAAATTCCGTGCTCAGCAAAGAAGGAGTCCATCTCGCCAAGGAACTCGCCGCCGCGATCCGAGCGAAAGGTATGTAGCGTGTGGCGAGACTGACGCTCAGCCATCACGAGCCAGAGCCGAACCGCAAGGGCGACGTCGCTCTTCTGACGCAGACTGTAGACCCACCGCATCCGGGTGAAGTCATCAGTCAGCGTCAGAATAAACCGGCCCCTCTCGGACAGCGACTCGACCGGGAGAGGACCGAGCAGGTCCGAGTGGACCAACTCGAGGGGCCTCAGCGCTCGGGAATGCGAATCAGGGTAAGTGCACTTGTGCATCTTACCTTGAGCGAAAAAAAGACAGTCGATCTTGGGTGGCTTCTCGAAAGATGCCACGTCAAGACCAAGAGCGGGCTGTGTTTGGATGAGCTTCGACACAGTGTCGGAGCCCACGTGACACAGACGTCGGTGAAGCAACCACTGGTGTTCCGAGGATAGAACACCAGTGACAAAAACGCAACCAGAGGAGAAGGGAGAGCAAGGGGAGGAGGGCCGAGCAATGCGGTACAAATCGTCTACGACTGAAGCATGCAGGACAATGCCATGGGTGTCAAGAGCAGTCACAATCGCTGAATCAGCGGTATGCTCAACGGAGAGACCCATCAGAGTGCGGGCACGCACAGAAAGCAGACTGAGCTCAAGATCAGGCACAAACAGCACGTCAGAGAGATACAGGGGTCCAGACGGACCATCAAAGCATACAACCCCAACACCGTGAACCGATAAGGACTGACCAGAACCTGTACGAACAGAACGGACAGTCGTGACAGGACCAAGTACCACAAAGTCACTACGACGACACGTCATGTGGTGGGTGGCACCGGAATCGATGATCCAAGTGCCACCGAAGTCACGACTGGTGGACGTCACTGTACAACGAGCAATAGAACACTCGGCATCAGAGAGACGCTGAGCCGTCAGTGGGAAGGAACGACGGACATCACGGAGGTGAGAGTCATGAATCCAGTCAGTGCAGTCAGGCCCATCATCATCACATGCGGACTGTGCTCC
Source organism: Penium margaritaceum (assembly GCA_023375785.1). NCBI lineage: Eukaryota > Viridiplantae > Streptophyta > Zygnematophyceae > Desmidiales > Peniaceae > Penium > Penium margaritaceum. The sequence goes on along the minus strand of SZWC01000266.1, from coordinate 384,695 downwards.
CCCACATGTGTCATCACGAGTCACGAGGACGGACGAACAAGCAGTCTGTGACCCACTCGACGATGACAACACACTCGCACCTCCCTGAAAGCGAAGCGCCAAAAGATGACGAAGCTCGGCGATGGTGCGGTCACGTGGGTCTGGATCACTGCTGCTCGCCGGTGAGGATGCAGGAACAGCTGCAGTCGTAGTCGCCGCGCGTCCAGAGGAGTGTGCGGTCGACGTGCCGGACACGGTGCGAGCAGCATGGGCAGCCTGAAGTCCGCGAGTGATGCGCTCCCAGTCGAGCGGCTGCTGGCACTCGGTGTAGCGACGGGCACCTCCACAGTTGTAACAGTGCACGGAACGGCCACTGCTACCACTGGATGACGACTGCTGCTGACCCGATCCGCGCTTCCTATTCTTCTTCTTCCTCTGGGCAGCTGCTGCAACGCCCTGCGTCTGCGTGGGTGTAGACGGGCTCGAAGAGGAGGAGGAAGATGAGGTCGTGATGGAGGAAGGTGAGGGTGACTGCAGGAGGGAAGATGGTGGTGAGGCGAGGACTGCTGCAGCGAGAGAAGTCTCCTGATGTGCTACTGCTACCTCGCGGGCCGACGTCACCTGGAGGAAAAGCCGATGGGCCCAAGGGAGCAGCTGCAGGGTGGCTGAGAAAGGCTCGAGAGCAGCGTCATTGTACCGTGTGAATATGTCGGTGTACTCCAAGCGAACTCCGAGCATGATCGTCCGAAGCGCCTACAGCTGTGTGCCCCCTGAGGTCCCCAGGCGCGTGTAGATACGCATGGCGCGTTGCTAGTAATCCGCTGCAGGCTCCGCTGGTCCCTGGCGGAGAGAGTGGAAAGCACGAATGTGTGACGCACGCGTGGCGTGTGTCTCTGCGGCCAGTAGGGAAAACGCCAGATCCCAGCCTCCACGAGGATCAGCTCTGGTGCCTGTGCCAGCCTCGACGAGGAAGGGACGGAAGTCAACGACAGTCTTGCGTGGCATGGCGTAGAGAAGCCCTCGCATGGCCCGGGGTGCTGTCAGTACCTGTGCTGGATCTGTAGACTGGTATGGGCTGTGGTAGTAAGGCCACACTCCCTCAGAAGTGGCCCACACCTGAAACAGGATCTCCCAGCAGTCAAATCCATCCTCGCTGATGTACCGTGGAGGTGGTGCCTCAAAGTCCTTTGGCTGCCGCTCCGTGGTGAGAGCAGCCGCAGGCTGAGGAGGGCGAGTGACGAGAAAAACTCCTGGAAGGGGGTGATCACTGGGGAAGTCAGGTGACGGTCGTATCGGGGACACGGGTGGAGGTCGGATACCCGTTTGCAGCTAACGGACGCGCTCCTGTAGAAGACGAATCTCCCGCTCCTGGGAGTCATCCTCGAAGCCTGGCATGAATGGCTCGTCATCAAGGAGGTCCACAGGTGGTGGGGAAACCACACCAGGAGGTGAAGCAGGCGGGGCATCTGTCACGGGCACCTGAGCCGAGTGCCGGTTGGAGGCCGCAACGCCGGCAGCTCCCTCAGAAATCCGCGGAGGAGCCGTGGACTGAGCGCGCAGGAGCTCAGTCAGCGTGCGGATCGCGTCAGTCTGCTCTCGCTACAGATGACGCATCTCCTCCTGCTGGCTGCGCAGGTCCTCAATGGCCTGCGAGCGAGGGCTCAATACCCCTGAAGAAGAGGAGGAGGGATCACCTGGTCCCTTGTCCTTGTCGTCGGGCGAACTCATGTCGCCGCTCACTATGGGACGACATGTCAAGTTTAGCGGATTTCAAAACCGTCTGCGTTTCTCGGGGAGTTGAAAAGCTGGCAACTTTTAACTTTTCGGTTGAAAATTTGGCTAAGTGTAATGCTGACATCAGCAAGTGGTTGCTGACATCAGCACGACCTGATGACGTCAGCAACCAAAAATGCTGATGTCAGCTTATCCCCTCCTCTTTTTTTTTGTCACGGTTCTGCCGTTGCGCGGTGGCGCGCGGCAGCTCCGCGAAAGCTGCGTAGTAGCTTCCGCCCAGCTGCCTCTGCAGCTGTGCTGTCAGTTGCAGCAGTAGCTGCGTAGCTGTGTGTGCAGCGGTGGCAGCGGCGGCTGCGCTGCTGCTGCTGCTGCTGCTGCGCGCGGCGGCTACTGCTGCGCGCGGCGCTGCTGCTGCGCGCTGCAGCTGCTGCTGGTTGCCGCCGCCGCGCGCTGCTGCTGGCTGCCGCTGCCACGCGCTGCTGCTGGCTGCCGCCGCCGCACACTGCTGCTTCTGCCACTGCTGTGCTGCTGCTGCCGCCGCAACTGCCGCTGCAGCTTCTGTGCCGCTGCCGCTGCTGCGCTGTTGCTGCCGACGCCACTGCTGCGCTGCTGCTGTGGCGGCCGCTGCTGCTCTGGCGGCCGCTGCTGCTGCGCTGCTGCCGCCGCCGCCTCTGCTGCTGTGGCTGTGGGGGGGGAGTGGCGGCTGCACGCACCGCAGCCGCCACACACCTCTGCGTGGCAGTACGCGCTGCTGGTGCTGCCTCAGAAGCTGCGATCTCATGCGGTTGGTGGTGTACGCGGACGGCGAACGGCCGTCTCCAACAAGTCCCAGAAGATCTGCTGCAGCGGTGACTCTCACTGCTGCTGCTCTGCTGCGTCTCTGCTGCGCAACTCAGTGAGAACTGTCTCACTGCTCTGATACCATGAGAAAGTGCGTAGAAGCTTCCTAGCAACACGGCCGCTGACCGGGCGTCAGTGCCCAGTCAGACGGTGACGACAGTCACAGGTCGTACACACAACGGCAAGGGTTTGGCTAGGAGACACAAGNCCTGCCGCGGCGCACGGCGGGTGTCGCACGCGGCAGTCCAAGAGCTGTCCTAAAACCGGCCCAAAACCACTGTTTTGGCCGTAACTCTGCGCACACATGTCAGAATCCTACGCCGTCTAAACCTAGACGTGCAAAATCAAAAGACGGACGCAGCGACTGGTCACATGCATGCATCCATTGACTGACAGCGAGTATACAATGCAAAAACATGCAAATGAGCCTCATGCCCAGTCCGCCGAAAGGCGCCTGCAAGACGTAGAAGGCACAGCAAGGGGTCCCGGTGACATCTGGGGCTCTGGAACAGTGGTCGGTCAGCTCCAGACGGGTATTCTGCCGCCTGTCGTCGCGCCGGTGTCACCAGGGTCGCTTGCCTCAGGGATCTGCACGAGTATGGACACGGCCGAGTGGTCACAGCAAACTGTACAGGAACGGCACAAAGCGCAACAACACCTACGTGTCAAACATCATGCAAGAGAGAAACAGAGACAAGATCTCCTTGTGACCCCGGAAAATGTCTCCGGGTGTCCGGATCTCGACCACATCATGCATGGATCATACATAACACATGTAGGCAATTGGTCTCCACGTGACACCGGTAGAACTCAACAGGTGCGTGGGTCTCGACCAGCATAACCTGGCATGGATCATACATAAGACATGGAGGCAATGGGTCTCCACATTACACCGGTAGAACTCACCAAGTCCGCGGGTCTCGACCAGCATAACCTCGACTAGAGCATCATCCCACACCCCAAGTAATCTCGCTGTCCTCAAGGGGTGTCAGGTCAAAGCCCACACACCAACACTCCCCCTGGGCTGCAGAGGGTGATAGTACGAGCAAAGCTGATGGCTGCTCCCAACACAATCCGTGAGGAGGGAGCACGGCTCCCCCATGGCCACAAACCCTGGCACAGAAATAGCAAGGGTGACGACGATGCTAGTGGGATGTGCTCGCATAGAGCCTCACCCCGGAGCGGCGTCGTCGCTGTCGTCGTCGGTGCGGTCACCGTCATCGCTGTCGTAGTCATCAATGCTGTTGTCATATGCTGATGTGACTGGTGCAACGCTAAGGACCTCCTCCAAAACAATCGCCTGCTATATGGCCTCCAACTGGTGAGTTGCATATCGCACCGCGACCTCCGCAGCGTCAAGACGCTTGTGGAGCTCCACAAGCTCTGACACCGCAGCCGACCGGCTGGCTGCATCTGCGGCATGTAGATGGTCAGTTGCGGAACGAATCTGACGGTGCACCTCGATAGTGTGCGCGTCGGCACGAGCGAGAGCCTCCTATAGCCTCGTGGTCTCACCCCGTAGGAAGGAGTGGAGTTGCGCCTGCTCGTCGCACAAGTCGACGTCCTCTACGTCAGTCGTCGACTCAAGTACCGCCGGGTCACGAGGTGCTGGTAGAGCGGGAGCACAAGAGAATGAGTTTTTCATTCTCTTGTGCTCCCGACGACTTGCCATGTAAGTCGTCTGGGGCTGTAGGAACGACAACTGCGAAGGCACCTGCTGCTCGTGACACACCTGTCGCTCGGCCGTCAGCTGCTAGCCGGACGCCGGCATGTATAGGTATACCTGCATCCGCGGTGATGTCGTGGTCGTCGAAGGTGCGGTCAGTGCCGTGGTGCTCCTCGTGACCCCTGGTGCGCAGCCCATCATCCACCTGCTGTTGGAGGTCGGCCTGTCCCAGATGTGCATCCTGTAAAGACCACTCAGCTGCTTGGAGACGCCTGTATACATCCTCCACACACTCCTTGACAGCCCGTCATACTGGAACATCCACGGTATATCAGCGGCTGCTGGCCTCCCGGAGCTCGACCATGAGACTCTACACGTGTGCCTCTGCTTGAGCCACCACTGCCTCCTGCTCATCAACCACGGAACGTAGGCGCTTAGGTACAGGAACTGTAGCTTGGACGAGAGTAGTTGTGTCCTCGGCTGGAACCGCCGTGGTGTCAGCGACACCGGTCAGTGCAGCGAGGTGTCGAAGGTCCACAGCTCGCTCTGCATCCTCCATGTCGCACACACGGGCGACAGCTCTCACCAAGGGGCCATCTCGTGGTTGTGCCGCGGCTATTGCAAGAACCGCAGCGCAATGGGCCTCTACGTCTACCTCCGACCCTGCGTCCGACGACTCCACGACGGACGACTGATCCTCATAGAGGAAGTCTACCTCATCCTGGTGGTCCATCACCTGCTCCTACTGCCCTGTACTATCTATCTGAACCACCTGGGCGTTTGATGGGGGCCAAGTATCAGCATCTCTATAACCTGCTCCTGTTACTGCTCCTGACACCATAGCAGCTGTCTCCACACCAGCTAACGCGGGAGCGTGCACATCGTCAGGCGCAGCTCCTACATCGGCCGTCGTCATGTCAATCGCCAAGGTATCAATGAATACCATCTTCATCCTTGACGCAAACTCAGCCTCGGACCAATCCTCCTTCGACGAATAGTCTCCATCAGGGCGAACGTCTCCACCCGCCGAACTCTCCGCTTGCTGAGTCTGCTGTGCAGCATCATCCGCCTCAATCATCCTACGCTGTAGAGCAGTCGCATCACCAATACCGAGCTCCACCGCGGTCGTCAGCGGACAAACCATCCCCCCCACGACTGGCATCTCGGCAGGAGCTGTGAAGACTCGGCAGTCCAACCCGTGGACAAGAGACGAGGGGGTCTCGTCACCTGAGACTCCTCCCACAGCCGGGTCTAATGGTGTTGCCTGTGCACGACGTGCAAGATGAGCAGCTCGTCGCCGCGCACGACGAGTGCAAGAACGAGCAGCTCGTCGGTATGATGCCGACAGCCTGCAAGACGGAGCGGAGGGCGACGGATGTAGACAAGAGATCCGGTATGCTAGCATCGTCGGAGGAAGGGATGCAAGATCGGGTGGAAGATGAGGATGACGTGGGAGGCGACACCCGCGGCGAGGTGGCAGCTCACTCGGAAGTCACGTGGTCAAGGAGCTCTTGGACCATGCGCTTGAGGTTCCGGACCTCCATGTGTAGGGCGGCCATATCACCAAGCAGAAGCGTTGTGGCATCACTCGGTGACATATCTATTAAAGGAGGAGGTGGGGAGGATCGCACCCAAGGGGGATGCCACCCAGGAGGGTGCGGTTGGCACTGGCGCCAGCCATGCTGTCTATCTCGACAAAAATAGCATGAAAACCCTAAGGACAAGTGGGAATCGTGCCACGGCTGCATCAACCACTGTGCTTGTAGCGGCTGCCACAGCTGAAGCTCAGGCGCAGACCATGGCGATGGCAACGCCCACGACCACATTGCATGGCTCATGTCGAGAGCTGAGCGTGGGTGATGGTCCTACACACTCGATCCCGGTGGCGCAAATAGCCACGTAGAGGGTTGCAAGTGGAGCAATGTTTCTCAGACGGGCTATGATGTCATCAATCACGGCTACTGTTGAATATTTGCCCCTCTGCATGCCCAAGTGCGGCGAAGGGAGGCGCCGACGAGCCGCCAGAGAGAGGAAAATCCTCGTCGACGAATCTGATGACTCGAGGATTGCTTGGATCCTAAAATGGAGGATTGTCCAAAAATGTTGACAAGTTGCTGAATCCGGTGGAAGTTGTTTCACCGGAATCGGACTAGTAAGGAGGGAGATATGGACTTCCAAAGTTGGGGTGTGCACGACGGTTCTGGGAGCCGCCCGCGGTTTGACTTCCGGTGAATAATTGACCGGAACAAGTAACAGAATGCCATCTGGGGATTTTGCTCCGGAAGATCTGCCGAGGCGTCCGGTGGATGATCCGCCGGATTTCAGGAGTGCAGTTTGTTACTGAGGGACTTAGCCAAAATCCTGGCTCGGAGTCCGGAACTCAGCCGTACAGTTTGTTACTCGGGGACTTGGTCAAAATTCCGGCTACAGGTCCGCGAACAGGTTTTGACCCACATCCATCCCCATCACCAAACTCGATGATTAACGTATCGAAACAGACCCCAAAGGCGCAAGGGGTGCAGCCACTATGCGTAGGGACATCTACGCCTCCGGAATGGCGTTTTGATGGGTCCTTGATGTGTGAAGGCGCCTCGGCGGGCGACTTGGTGCGCGCCGTCGAGTGAGCGGCTGGTTTGGGGTGATGCACTTCGACTTACGTAGCGGGAGCTACTATTATCCGAATCGTGCACGGTTTGGTGCGTTGGAGAGCTCATGACTAGCCCTACAAATGTTGACGTCATGTGCATGTTAAAAAACTAATGCAAAATCACGTTCTTCCCTTCGCAAAAGTGACTGTGTCACAAATGCCTTCAACTCCCAGAAACATAGCGTGAGGCGACCAGAAAGCTCACGCTTAGACTCAAAACCACCCGCACACAAGAAGCCGTGAACGTCAAGTAGACCCGTCCGGCACGTCGGAACTGCCTCCACCCGGGGGCCGTTTTATGATAGCCATAACCTCAGCCGTAATGTTGCACTATCGCCATATAGTGGCGATATCGCAACGTGCAACCTCAAGTCGCCTTCGGTGCCGTCGATGCTACACAGGGTGCTGTCGTCAACCGACGATTGTGGCCTCAAGCCACCTCCACTATTGGTACTTCTGTTGCAACTCTCGCAACAGTGGTTGCTACAGCGGTTCCCGTCTTCAGCGGACGGTAGTGGCCTCAAGCCACATCAATAAATGAATTAAAAAAATAACAAAAAGGAATCCCTTTTTTTTAATCCAGGCGTCACCTCCTCGCGTGCCCCTTTTGGGTCTGGAGTGCCCCACTGGAGGATCCCTCCCCCCCTGTCCTCTCCCCTTCCTTTTTTTTGGTTTGGTCTAGCTCGACTCCTCGAGCGAGCTCGTCGAGCGAGCTCGCTCGATGAGCTTTCTTGTCGAGCGAGCTCGCTTGCGGGCGAGCTCAACGGTCCCTCCCTTCACCCTCACGGGCTAGCCATCGCAGCAGGAAGCTACACGACATCTTCCTGTTGCTGCAACGGCGACGGGGCTTACTGCTCCTGCCCCGCGGCTGCTGCCCCTCCTACTACGCGTGCTACTGCAGCCACTCCTACAATGCACGTGACGAAGTAGTGCTACAGCTGCTACTGCTCCCTGCCGCCGGCTGCTGCTGCTAGCTGCTTTGCTACTCGCTGCTGCTATTGCTACTTGATGCCGCCTCTTGTTGCTACTCGCAACCGCCTTCTGCTGCTGCCGCTTGCTGCTACGGCTGTCGTTTCCTGCTGCCGCCTGCTGCAGCTGCTACCTACTACTGCTCATGCTGCTAGCTGCTGCTAGCGGCTTCTAGCTGTTGCTAGTGTCTGCTTATGGCGCGGCTGCTTGAAGCTGCTGCTGTCGCTGCTGTGGCTGCTGCCACTGCTCTCTACGGCCCCCGTAAGCTGCTTCTCCTTCCTCCTTTTTCTTTCTTCTTCTTTCTGTGTGTGTGTGTGTGTGTGTGTGTGTGTGTGTGTACAGACCGGTAGCCAGACACGACTGCTGCTGGCACCGAGTGTTGTTGCTATGGCCGTAGTTGCTTGCAACTGCCGCAGCAGTCTCCGCTACAATGTAGGCGTGGTGGGTCCTTCCAAGATTTGCCGCTGCTGCTGCTATGGATGGCTGCAGTTGCTGCCACTCACTACTACTGCTGCTGCTGCTGCTGTTGCGTCTCTGCTACACAGCACAACAAGTTGTGGCTCTTATACCATGAGAAACCTCCTAGAACCTTCCTGACCACTTGCCGCAACACTAGGCGTCAGCGCTAGGTCAGCGTGTGACAACAGTCACAAGTCAGAGACAAAACTGCAAGGGTTTAGGTAGGGACACGTACGGAGTGTCAAGAAGCTCAAACTGAATATAATTACACAGAGAGTTAAAAAATAACAAGTCCACAGCATGAATACCTGCCGCGGCACACGACAGGTGTCGCACGCGGCTGTGCAGGGTATGTCCTAATTCCAACCCAAAAATATTGTTTTGGCCGTAACTATGCGCAGACAAATCAGAACGGTACGCCGTCTGAACCTAGAGATGCAAAATCTTGAGCCGGACGCTCGACTGGTCACACACATAAGTCCGGCACCGATCGGCGGACAGAAAACACAAAACATGCAAATCGGGCTCAAGAGCCAGTCCATCGAGAAAACTCTAGCGTCTGTAGAAAAACCACAAAGTACCCCGACAAGCACCCAGGGTGTCGTAGTAGCTCTCTGGCAGTTGCTGGCGGATGGAGCCACCACTCATCGGTGCTCCGGTGCCAGCTGCGTCCGCATCAATGATAGGCTACAAAAAAACTGCAAGAGGTCCAAGACAACATCCACGAAGCTGGGACAGTCGTCGGTTAGCTCCGAGTGGGTCGTCCACCACCTGCCGATGCGCCAGTGTCTCCGAGGTCCGCATCGGGGACCACGTCATCGTGCTCTCTTGTACCACTACTCTCCTTGCCGTCGCTCGTGATGGGTAGAAGCCACACACACCAATGTAAGTTCCTTTAAGGGGCATGTGTTGTTTTCATTTTCTTGGGGTGCTATGTACAACCTTGGAGGGCAGGCGGGCTTGTCTTTTCATAAGATGCAGTTAGTGTCAAGCCAAACTCTTTGTGACCCCATTCCCCCTTCACCTCCCTCCCCTTCTACCACTGTCCATTACAATGATTGGGTCTCCTTGTTTTCTCCCCGGTGTTGAGGAAATGCAGTGTGACTTTTGCATGTGGGACCGTTGCCAAGGGGGTCCAAATCGATGCCTACAGGTCTGACGGACTGGTACCTAGTGGTGAACTCGTTGATTGCCTTGTGGGTTGCAATAGTCACTATCCCGCAATGTTGGTTCTCACGCATCTCTCTTTGTGCTCTATTGTGTCCTCCTACATTGTGTACATCGGTGTGCAGATGACTGACGCCGAGACACGACACTGCTGGAGTGTCGTCCGCTCGTGCACGGCGAGCTTGAAATGCTAGGTTGTTGTGATTTGTGACGTTCTTGTCAACATGTACAGTATACTGTGACCACTCAGCCGTGTCCATACTCCTGTAGATCCCTGATGCGGACCCTGGTGGTACCCGTGCATCATCTGGTGGCAGACTACTAGCATGGAGCTAACTGACAACCGTTCTACAGCTCTGGACTCTACCCGAGACCTCCTCTAGTTTTTCTGTAGCACGCGGGATTTTATCGGTGGACTGGCCGTGGGCCCGATTTGAATGTTTTATTGTGTGTCCACCATTTGATGTTGGATGAATGCATGTGACATGTCGTAGAATCCAGTTTTTGATTCTGTACGTCTAGGCTTAGACGGTGTAGCGTTCTGATTTGTGTGCGCAGAGTTACGGCCAAAATAGTGGTTTTGGGCCGGTTTTCGGACGGATCTTGCACTGCCGCGTGCGACACCCGCCGTGCTCCGCGGCAGGTACTTATGCCATGGACCTGTCATTTGTCATTTCTCTCTGCAAATGCTATTGAGGCATTCTGACACTTTGCCTTGTGTCTCCTAGCAAGACTTTTGCCATTATGTGCTCGACTTGTGACTGTCTTCACTGTCGAACCAGGCAGTGACGCCTAGTCGGCAACTGTGTTGCTAGGAAGCTTCCACGCATCTTTTCATGGTATCAGAGTGGTGAGACAGTTCTTACCAAGGTGAGCAGTAGAGACGCAACAGAGCAGTAGCACTGAGAGTCAATGTTGTAGCAGATCCAGAAGGACCTATCGATGATGACAGCCAACCGTCGTCAACGTCGCACACCATGTGAGACGGTATCAATAGCAGCCGCTAGCGGCAGTTGGCGACAGCTCCACTAGACTGCACGCGCCAGTAGCTACCGACATTGGCACATGCATCAGTAGCAGCACATGCATCAGTAGCAGCAATGAGCAACAGCAGCAGGTCGGTAGCAGCGATGGCAGCAGCGCGCATTGACAGCAGCACACCTGTAGCACGTGGCGGCAACAGTATAGATGTAGCATAGCAGTAGCGGTAGCAGCAGTGGTGGCAACAACATAGGAGTAACACACTAGTAGTGGCAGAAGTAGTGGCGGCAGCAGCAGCGTGTGGCGGCGGTAGCAGTGTGCAGCAGCCGTAGCGTGCAGCCGCAGCGCGTAGCAGCAGCAACAGTGCATAGCTGCTGCCACGACCACGCACGCAGCCGCCAAGCGGCCGCTCCACACGCTGCCGCTCGGGTGCTGCTATAGCTGACGCCGTAGTAGCAGCAGCAGCTGAGCGGAAGCTACTGCATAGCTCCTACGCAGCTTCTACGCGACTACTGCGAAGCGGGCGCCTACTTGCTCAGCAACCACGAAGGTTGACAACAAAAATAAAGAGGGAAGGTGAGCTAACGTCAGCATTTCTCCTTGCTAAAGTCATCAGGTCATGCTGACGTCAGCAACTTGCTGCTGACGCCAACATTTGCCTTAGTGAAATTTGTGGTCAGAGGGTAAAAAAATTGCAAGCATTTCAAATCTTTGAGAAACGCTCATGTTTCTGCAATCACCACGTTGACGTCTCGGCCTATAATGAGAGGCGACATGGCTCCGTCCGACGATAAGGGAAAAAGGGTACTACATCCCTCTTGTTCCTCCTTAGGGGTCATGAGCCCATGTTTGCAGGCTATTGAGGACCCGAGGAGCCAGTAAGAAGAGATGCATGGCCTGCAACGGGAGCAGACTGACGCCATCCGTACACTTACCAAGCTTCTTCGAGGTCATTCCACGACTCCACGACAGACCTCCGAGGGAGCAGCCGGGGTCGCACCCTCTACACAACAGTCAGCTCCAGCACCTGAGAAAGGAGCAGGAGCTGACCCGCCACTTCTTGATCCTTTGGACGAGGATCCAGACATGCCAGGCATGGAGGGCGACTTCCTGAGCATGAGATTCGTGTGCTTCAGGAGCGTCTCCCCCAGCTTCACACGAGCTCTCGACCCCCACACACATCTTGCTTTCTCGAGTTTCGATCGTCCCATGACCTCCACCCCAGCGACTTCCCTCTTCCTGGCGTCTTTCCCATCCCTCGTCCTTCCGAGCGTGTAGTTGCTCTCCCCACGCAACGGCAATGCAAGGACTTCAAGACACCGCCCCCACGGTATGTCAGCGAGGATGGCTTTGACTGCTAGGAGATCCTCTTCCAGGTTTGGGCCATTTCAAAGGGCGTGTGGCCCTACTACCACAGTGCGTATCAGACTACGGACCGAGCATAGGTGCTAACAATGCCTAGGGCGATGAGCGGACTTCTCTACACCATGCTGCACGAGACCGTCGCTGACTTCCGCTCGTTCCTTGGCGAGGCAGGCAGAGGCACCGGCGCTGATCCACACGGGGGCTAGGACCTAGCAACATCCTTGCTTACTGTAGAGACACACGCTACCTGCGCCGCGCACATCCGTGCCTTTCACTCCCTTTGTCAGGGGATCGCCGAGCCTGCAGCTGACTATAGGCAACGCGCCATGCACATTTACACGCGCCTTGGGACTTCAGGAGGTACGCAGCTATGGGCGCTCCCCACAATCATGCTCGGGGTTCTCCTTGAGCACACAGACATCTTCACGAGATACAGCGACGCCGTGCATGAGCCTTTTTTGGCCTCACTGCAGTTGCTTCCGTGGGCGCACCAGCTTTTCCCCCAAGTGAATTGCGCCCGTGAGACAGCCATGGCTCATCAGGAGACCCCCATTGCTGCAACAGTCATTGCATCACCACCGACGCCCCTCCTGAAAACTCCTTTGCCATCCTCTGTCACGTCCTCCTCCTCCCCTTCCACCCCGATCACACCGACTTAGACACAAGGTGTTGCGGCAGCAGCACAGGGGAAGAAGTGGCGACGGAGGCGCGGCTCGGGCCATCAGCACCCGCGCTAGTAGCTGTCATCGGGCAGTGGTAGTGGACGCTCCGTTCACTGTTACAACTGTGGAGGCGCCCATCGCTACATCGAGTGTTAACAACCGCTCGACTGGGTACGAATTACTTGCGGGCTCTAGGCTGCGCACACACTACGGTCTACATCAAGTAGCACATCCTCCGGGTGCGCGACGACCACGACCGCAGCAGTTTCTGCTTCACCACCAGCGACCAACGGCGACCCAAACCCACGTGACCGCACCATCGCCGAGCTCAGACACCTTCTGGCACTTCGCTTTCAGGGAGGTATGAGTGTGTTGTCACGACCGGGTGGTTCATAGACTGTCTGTTTGTCTATTCTTGTAGCTTGGGATGACTCGTGTGGGGGGCACAATCGGCATGTGATGACGATGGGCCTGATTGTACGGATTGGATTCATGAGTCTCACCTTTGTGCCCTTCGTCGTTCCTCTCCACCTGCTGCCCAGCGTCTGTCTGAGGCCGAGTTTTCCATTGCCCGTTGTACAGTGACGTCCTCTAGTCGTGATTCCGGTGGCACTTGGATCATTGACTCCGGTGCCACTCATCACATGACTCATCGTCATAGAGATTTTGTTGTTCTCGGCTTTGTTGCGTCTGTTTGTTCCGTCCGTAAAGGATCTGGTCAGTCCTTGCCAGTCCAGGGTGTTGGGTCATATGTTTTGATGGTCCGTCTGGCCTCCTGTATCTTTCCGAGGTGTTGATTGTGCCTGGCCTTGAGCTTAGTTTGATTTCTGTATGTGCTTGAACACTGATGGGACTCTATGTGGAGCACACTGCAGAGTCCGCAACTGTGACCGCTATCGAAACTCGTTCCATTGTTCTTCGTGCCTCTGTTGTAGATGACATGTATCTTGTCCCTTGGACTTCTGCTCCTTGCTTTCCCTCCCCCGTTGCTTGTGTTATTTTCAGTGGTGTTCTGTCTCCTGAGCACTAGCGATGGCTTCATCGTTGCTTGTGTCATGTAGGCTATGACGCTGTGTCAAAGCTCACTCGGACATAGCCCGCCCTCGGTCTTGATGTGGCTTCTTTCAAGAAACCGCCCATGACCGATTGTCTCTTCTGTGCTCAGGGAAAGATGCATCGTTTCACCTACCTTGACTCCCGTTCACACGCACTTCGCCCTCTTGAGTTAGTCCATTCGGACCTTCTTGGTCCCCTACCTGTCGAGTCTCTATCCGATCGGGGTCGATACGTCATGATCTTGACTGATGACTTCACCCAAATGCGGTGGATTTACAGTCTGCGCCAGAAGAGTGATGTCGCTCTCACAATTTGCCTCTGGCTAGTGATGGCTGAGCATTAGTCCCACCACACGGTGCACACCTTCCGCTCGGATCGCAGCGGCGAGTTTCTTGGTGAGATGGACAGCTTCTTCGCCAAGCACAAGTTTTTTCACCAGGTCTCTGCTCTTGCTACTCCTCAGCATAACGGTGTTTTTGAGTGCTGGAACCGCACCATGGAGGATGCGGTTCGCAATATACGGTCTGAGTAGGGTCTTCTGGAAACCTTCGCTTTTGAAGGCTTCGCCTACATGACTTGGGTCTGGAACCGCCTCGCGCACGATCCTCTTCTGGACCACGTCAAGCCTGTATGAGCTCTGGTTCGGCCACCGTGCTGACTTGTGCCTCGCTCGCGTCTAGGGATCCTTGGCTTCTGTGTGGTACACCAAGGACCAGCAGGGGTCCAAGGTCTCACCGTGGGATCCCTCGTGTGCCTTCGTCGGTATCTCCCTGCAGTCGTGGGCATGGCATTTTTTGGACCCTGCTTGTTGTCGCATTGTTGAGTTATGCGACGCACTCTTCTTTGAGTCCCTCACCTACTATGATCTGACCTCGATCATGTTGCTGTCCGTCACACACATTCCTACGTGTGAGGTTTCTCGACGGATGGGGGAGTCTGCGCCTGCGAGCATCGCTCGCCAGGCTGATGTGTCTGTTCGAACTCCCTCCACTTCTCAGGCTCTTGATGACCCAGCGATCATCGTTGTCGGTCCAGAGATCTCTCCAGCATTGCCGGCTTCTACCCTTGTCCCCTTGTACCCCACAAATACCCATGATCATGTACCTGTGCATACTCCTGTGACCACACCTGTGTCCAACGGCATTCCTGCCTCTGTGCGTGGACCTTCCTCACCTGCTCCTACTATCACACCGAGCCCCGTGTCTCCCACACCCGCATCTCCTCGCATGGCATCACCAGCTCCCTTGCCTCAGCCCTCCCCAGCTATGCTTGTGCCCATTCCTCAGCCTGAGGTGCGCCCCTCAAGCTCGGGTTACTCCCGTGAGCCTGGCGGTCGTCTTCGACCATTGGACTACGGAGCTCAACGAGTGTTTGGTCCCGCACCCAGGCGCTCCGCTCGTAGCATCGCGAGTGGTGATCCCGGCACAAAGGCCATAGGCCTGAATTTTCGCACTGAGCACACAGAGGTACATCCACCGTGTCCCGTAAGACACGACCTCGTCACTCGCGAGTTTCATATCACTTGTGATGCAGCAGCCGATCTTGTGGTTGTCAGACCTAGCAATGAGGCGTACGCTCTTGCCACGCAGAGCTCTCCCTCTATGGCGCCTGACCCCGGCACACTGAGGGAAGCTCTCTTTTCACAAGATGCTGACGCTTGGTTTGCTGCTTGCGAGGATGCGCTTCGCGCATCCAAGAGCACAGAGTTTATGAGCTAGTCGACCTTCCACCTGGGAGGAAGGCTATTTAAGTCAAGTGGGTCTTTCCCAAAAAATTGAAGCAGGATGGCTCACTGGATCGCCATAAGGCTTGCTTGGTCGTCAAGGGATACTATCAGATTGAGGGAATCAATTACACTGACACCTTTGCTCGTGTCGCCCGCATGACCTCAGCTTGAGCTATGTTTAGTGGCTCAACATGACCGGGAACTGCACTAGATGGATGTGAGTAATGCGTTCCTCCATGGCTCTCTGGACGAGGCAATTTACTTGGCTTAGCCAACCGGCTTTGAGGACGGTGACAAGGCTTGGCGCTTGTGCAATTCCTTATACGGCCTCAAGTAGTCCCCTTGGTGTTGGAACCAGGAGATCATTGGCACCCTGACTCATGCGGGATGTGTACAGAGCGAGGCAGATCCCTCTCTCTTCATCCGACGGACACCTGAGCAATTCACCGTCATCCTAGTCTATGTCGATGACCTTATGATCGCGTCTCTTTCAGTGGAGGCCATGAAGGAGGCCAAGGTTGTCCTCCAAACTGCCTACAAGATGAAGGGCCTTGGTCCTGCAGGGGTGTTTCTTGACATGGAGATCGTGCGAGCCTGCAGACGTCGTACTCTACAACTGCATCAGGCCCGATACGCACGTGTTGTGGGAGAGCACTTCAGCGACCTCCTTGGCACGGTGCCCACGTCTTCCACACCTCTCACGCTTTACAGGAAGGATGCCGTGAAGGTGGATGATCCCACAAAACTGGGGGAGACAGTGGATGTGACCCTGTACCTCCGTCTCATCGGATCTCTGATGTACATGGCCACTATCACACGTCCTATCAATCGCATTTGCCGTCAACCTCCTTGCCCAGTTTTTGCAAGCTCCACGTGCTAGAGCCTTTCACGCAACTATTCGAGTGGTGCGAGATGCGGGCTCCACATCGTACCTCGGACTCTGCTTTCGCCGGCACTGTTCGGTGGTCCTTGACGGCTACACCGACAGCGACTTGGCCTGGAGCCCAGATGGACGCAGTCGCACCGGCTACGTGTTCCTGCTCGGTGGGACCGCTGTGTCCTAGCGCAAGGAGAAGCAGGGCTCTATTGCACGTAGCGCATCGGAGGCAGAGTACGTTGCTCAGGGTGCAGGGGCTACTGAGGCGGAATGACTGTAGCGCCTGTTCCTTGAGCTTTGCCAGTTAGTACCCGCCATTGTGCTTCGTTGCAAAAACCAGAGTGCTCTTGCCATTGCAGAGAACTCTGGTGTCTTTCATGCTCGCACAAAGCACATTACGATTGAGCATCACTTTGTGCATGATCTGGTGGAGCGACACGTGATTTCCGTCATTTAGGTTGGCACTGACATGAAGCGTGCTGACTTCTTGACAAGGCACTAGCATGCAAAATGTTCCTGGTGGCCATTCGTTTCGTTGGACTTTGCCCCTTTCTTGAGAGTGGTTGAGTGTGGGGTGACTGTGTCCGTGTCACATTTTTCGTTGCAATCATTGTTGTACTCGTCTCAATACTACACGTGTATGGACATGGGTACCATCGGGTCATGGGGGAGTGTTGTAAATTGTGACATTGTTGTCGACCTCTATAGTTTGCTGTGACCACTCGGCCATGTCCATACTCTTTTGCAGACCCTGGTGGTACCGGTGCGTCATCTGGTGGCGGACTACCAGCCTGGAGCCGACCAACAACCGTTCTAGAGCTCTGGACGCTACCCGGGACCTCCAGTAGTTTTTCTACAGCACGCAGGAATTTATCGGTGGACTGGCCATGGGCCTGATTTGCATGTTTTTGCATTGTGTGTCCATTGTTTGATGCCGGATGCATGCATGTGACCTGTCGAAGCGTTTGGATTTTGATTCTGCAGGTCTAGGTTCAGACGACATAGCGTTCTGATATGTCTGCGCAGAGTTACGGCCAAAACAGTGATTTTGGGCCGGTTTTAGGAAAGATCTTGCACTATCGCGTGCAACACTAGCCGTGCGCCGCGGCAGGTACTTATGCTATGGACCTCTCATTTGTCATTTCTCTCTGCAAATGCTATTGAAGTATTCTGACACTTTGCCTTGTGTCTCCTAGCCAGACCCTTGCCATTGTGTGCACGACTTGTGTCTGTCATCACCGTCTGACCAGGCACTGACGCCTAGTCGGCGGCTGTGTTGCTACTAAGCTTCCATGATCTTCTAATAGGCAACAGGTTGGGGTAGTAGCATTGTTGATGCAGCGTGCGGGCTTCCATGCTCGTTGCTTAGTCTGCTTTCCCCTCAATCTGTCGCTCTAGAGTCGAAGTCTGGATGCTCTGGGTTTGTTACTCATAAATGTGCGCGCCAGTGTTAGCACTAGAAAGCAGCTAAAAACTGAAAGTGACCGATTAGGAATGAAGAATTTACAACAATGGGAGACCCCTCCAAGTTCTAGCCCCCCCCCCCCAGCTCTGTAGAGCTTGTTACTCAGCTAACCAGCCAACTAGATAATAGATCTAGACCTATTTTCGGTAGGGTGAGCCCTGCCAGACGGCTGACAGCCCAAAACCCGGGCGTTGTCTGTTTTGCCTCTAAACTGGACCATACCATAATACCCACGCTACGAAGCAGTCCTGTGGTCAGAATTAGCTAGAAAGTTAGCAGTGAGGAGTTATGGCTGTCCAAAATCAAGCAGCGCCTACCCTAGTCTCTGGTGACAACAGTGCTATGCTAACATGAGACTTGGACCATAAGCAGAGCACGACGTTACAAACGCAATGGTAGAGTCAGATCCCGCATTGGACGCATGCAGATAACATCTGTAATGGCAGTCAACGCCGGCGGCCCGACCGCCGAGGAGGCTTGCTGATGGAGCTGAGCACGTCGCCGGAGGGAGGAGACTCCAGCAAACTGCGTGTAAGCCTCAGCGTGCGTCAGCTCCACCAGGCGGTACTCCAGCAACGTCGACTCTTGTCGTCAGTCATCTGTACACCGATGTACACAAGCTGGGAGGATACAACAGAGCACAATGAGCGATGCCAAAAAACAACACTCCCCCATGACTCACAGGCGCAGTGCACATGGAAAGGCAGCGACACATTTAACAGCCAGACTCCCCCAGGACATGCAGAGACATAGGCAGAGACAAAGAGTGCAACTTACAGATGCACACCGACCAAACTCACAGCCTTCTTGAACGAGTCGCGCTTTAGTGCCTTGGTGAAGAAGTCAACCAGCTGCCGTACTATCTCAACCCACACAATGGTGACGCTGCCGTCGTGCAACAACGAATGCACATAGTGATATTCAACACTGATGTGCTTTGTGTGGGTGTAATGCACGCCGTCATTGTTTGCGATGGCCATGGAACTCTCATTGTCATAATGCAACGTGATGGATGCATCGAACTGACACAACTTGGACAATAGACGACGCAACCACACGCTCTCACATGCGTCTGAGCCCAGGACCACGTACTCAACCTCAGCAGTGTTGCGTGTTATGTACCCTTGCTTGTCACCGTGCCAAGACACAACCGTGCCGCCAATCAGAAAGATCCAGCCTGTGCGGCTCTTACCGTCTGGACTGCCGATCCAGTCACTGTCCGTGTAGCCCACTACGACAACACACGGTTGTCGGCAGAACATGAGACTTCACCACGGAGTCAAAATGACATAGCTTAGTACTCGGATCACGGCCTTGAAGTAGAGGTGACGCAGCTCCTGAGAGAATTGAGCCAGGACGTTGACAACAAACACGATATCTGGGCGTGTCGTCGTCGCCAGGAACATAAGTGACCCAATGACTCGCAGATACGAGGTTACGTCAACTGGCTCCCCCACAACGGCCGAGTCAGAACTCTTCAGTGACATGGATGAGGATATTCTCAGCATGAGGGGCAAGTCCTCAACGAAGCGAGTGGACAGAGTCTGTACATAGGCAGCCTGATGGACGTGTAGGATGCCTTGGGAGCAATCATGCTTGAGGTCCATATCCTGGAAGACTCAGGAAGACCAGAGATCCTTCATCTGGTAGGCGGTGTGCAACAGGTCCTTGACGCGCTAGATGGCAGCCACGTCTGGCGCCACAATGAGGAGATTGTCGATGTACACAAGGATAGCGGGGAAGGTCTGGCCTCATGGGGTGATGAACAGTACGGGGTGAGCAGTATTGCGCAGGAGGTCGCCGCGGAGGAGCGTGCGACTAATCTCCCGGTTCCAGTACCAAGGCGACTGTTTCAAGCCATAGAGGGCCTTTCGCAGCCGCCAGATCTTCCCAGTGCCGTTGTCAAAGCCTGGGGGCTGTACCTTTTACAGCCGCCACATCTACATGTTGGAGCCTGGAGGATGCACCATGGAGGAAAGCGTTGCTCACGTCCATCTGATGCAGCTCCCACCCGTGTTGGGAAACAAGGCTGAAGAGCGCCCGGCTAGTCAAAAATCGGCCAACTGGGGCAAAGATCTGGTCGTAACCAACCCCATGAACTTGGGATTGGACCTTGTACTTGTCTAAGGACCCATCCCGCTTCCACTTGCGCCGGAAGACCCACTTGGTACCGATGGCCTTCCAACCTGGAGGGAGATCGACGAGGCCATACACGTGGTGTTGCTGGAGAGCAGCAAGCTCGTTGGCGCAGGCAACATCCCAATGTGTGGCCTTGGGGGAGGAAAGAGCCTCGCGCAGGGTGCCTAGATCTTCAGGGCACGCCATGGAGCGGACTCCAAGGGCGTGTTTATCTTGAGCTCCAGGTGGGACACGTGTGAGTGCAGCCGTGATAGCATGTTGATGCTCCTGATAGAGCATGGTGTAGCCTAGTGCGGAGCCCGGGTGGAGGTCTGCAATGATGGCTGAAGTGGTTAGGCCGAGGGCCTTGGTGCCAAGGTCCCCACTCACTATTGTAGGTGTGGAAGAGACACGTGGGATGATGGGGGACTGAGGCACCACAGCACGTGTTGTGGTGATCTGCGCACTCACGGACGGCCTGGGTCAGAGGTTGCCGCATGGGTCACGTGTGTAACGTGGTAGGGTAGTAGATGGCACCAAGTCCGAGGTGCTAGCTGAGGCAGACAAAGCTGCTAGTGCAAAGGGACTAGCGGACACGGACGGGACTGCCAGTCCGGAAGGACCAGCAGATGTGGATGGGGCTCCCAACGCAGAGGGACCAGGAGACTTGAAATGAGCTGTTGGACCAAAGGGACCAATGGACGCGACAAGGGCTACCGGCCCGGAGGAGCGAGCGGATGCGGCTGGGGCTGCTGGCCCGGAGGGGCCTGCGGACGCGACTAGGGCTGCCGGCCTGGAGGAGCCAGCGGACGCGATCGGAGCTGCCGGCCCGGAGTGGCCAGCGGACGCAATAGGGGCTGCCGGTCCAAAGGAGCCATCGGACGCGGCTGATGCTGCCGGCCCAAAGGGGCCAGCAAATGCAATTGGCGCTGCCGTTTTGGAGGAGCTAGCGGACGCGACTAGGGATGCCGGCCCGGAGGGGCTAGCGGACACGACTGGGGCTACCGGCTTGGTGGGACCATGTGATGTACCACCCGGAAGCCGTAGGACGAGGAACAGACTCACCACTCCCCCCTGTGATGGGAGGGACACTGACGAGCTGGAGCAGATGAGGTCGCAAGGAAAAAGCTCCTCAAAGAAGAGGACATCGCGACTCTCGATGGTGCAGTGCCGGGAGGGATCCCAGAAGCGCCAGGCCTTGGAATGACAAGAGACACCGAGGAAAGTACAATGACGCCTACGGGGGGTGAGTTTGCTTCCCAACTACGGGGCGGCAGCGACACAATGGCCACGCAGCCCTAGACACGAGCTGGGCAGAGGTCTGCACGCGGACCCCACCAGTGCTGGTATGGAGTAGACTGGCGGGGAAGGATTCCGTGAGTAATACGATTCTAGACCCACATCATGTAGGCCATAGCCTCGAAGTAGAAGCCATCAGAGAGACCAGACTCAACTCGCATGGTGCGGACGGCGTCAGCCATGGTGTGGTTCCATCGCTCGGAGACGCCGTTCTGGGCCAGTATGTAAGGTGCCGATGTCTCGTGGTGGATACCGCGGGAGGCGAGGAAAGTCGTTGTCTCTCCAATGTACTCGCCACCACAATCAGAGCGAAAGCGACGGACAGGCCGACCACACTTGCGCTCGGCATAGACAAGCCATTCCCAAATGGTCTTAGCGACATCGCTCTTCTACCGAAGGGAGAAGACCAAGCGGTAACAAGAGTAGTCGTCAGTGGGGTTGAGGACATAGCGGCCATGCTCCCCGACAGACTTAGTAGGGAAAGGACCCATGACATTGGAATGGACGTGGTCCAAAGGAGCGGACGCACAAGAGAATGACTAGAGCGATGCATCTTCTCCTGAGAGCAATCAATACACTCTGTGGGGCACGGCCAGGGGAAGGAGTCCGTGTCTAGGCCCTTGGCCGGCTGGGTGCAGAGCATGCCGTCGACCGCAGCAGAGGGTACATGGCAAAGGCAGTGGTGCAAGAGATGGGTGTGCTGTGCAGACAGTGTGTTGGTAACAACGACATGAACTGTCGGGGCGGACAGGGAGGGGATGGGGGAATGGGAGGACAGACGAGGTACGTGCCACAAGTTGCCACGGGTGGTGGCCTGCAGAATGATAAGACCGGACGGACGTAACGACACAATGCCAATGCCACGTGAGTGCATAAATTCCATGATCATCTGGTCAAGGGCAGTGACGGTTAGAAGGCTGAGCTGAAGACCTAGGACGAAGAGGATGTTGGTCACAAAAACATCACCAGTAGGACCACGAAAAATAATGACGCCGACACCGCAGACAGGTGATACCTGTCCGGAGCTCGTTTGGACACCAGACACATTGCCAAGAAAACCAATCACACTGAAGGCCTTGCGCGAGACAGCCATGTGATGTGTGGCCCTGGATTCGATGATCCAAGTCTCGACAAGGTCCTCGACTGGAGTCACCAAATCACTAGCAGTCACATGGCAGCAAGGGACGTAGATGCGATAAACAGTGGTGCGAACCAAGACTGCCAATCATCAAGCCACGCCACGCGAATGCAGGGGAGGCGAGAGCTTCCTCAATCCTGAGGAAGAGCTTGTATGCCCAGGGCATGAGAGTACCCTGGGCCGCCATAGTGGAAAGGACATCCTGGGAGTAGTGGACAAAGATGTCGGCATAGGCATCCGTGGCTGCGAGCTTGATGGTGAGGAGCGCGGCCATAGGGGATGGAGCAAAGGTGCATAGGCGACGGAGGATGTCCTCAACCCACTGCTTGTAGGAGGTGACCTTCTCGGTCTCCCCCATGTGTAGGGAGTTGAACCCCCGTAGCAAGCGGCTGGTCTTAGCCTCGTTGGATAGGCAATGGGCACGGATGAGGACGTGCCATCCGGGCGTAGGGTCTGGGGTACCGCCTGTAGTGAAATCACCGAGGAAGGGCTCTAGGGTCAGACGTGAAGCCGGAGGAGTGAATGGGACGAGGGAACGTACGGCACAACCAGTACCATATAGCTGGTCAACCTAGGTGGAGTCGTACGGAAGGGTATAGTATGCCCACAAGCCCTTACCATGTGTCCATGTACCAAAACTTAGTTCCCAGATCCAGAACTACTCGCCGGCCTGAAGCGACAAGGACGGGGTCTCAAAGTCCTTTGGCCTGCGGCCAACACCCAGAGTGGGGCCAAGGACTGCAGTCACTGTCTGCCACTGGCGTTGAGTTTGCTATTGTGCTAAGTAATACGTGGCAGCAGACACAACGGGACTAGCGTGCCCAGGGGGAAGGAAAGGCGGCAGGAAATTGGTGTGAGTCTATGATGCCAACGGCTGCAGTGCTGCAAGTTGCTACGTCAGTGCGGCAAGCTGTTGCTGAATGGCGGCAAGGGGGTCGAAGGCACCGGCGACAAAGCCTGTAGACTATTACCGCTACTGCTGCTAGTGTTGGTGGTGGTGCTGCTGCTACTGCTGTTGTTGTTGCTGCTACTATTGCTGCTACTATTGTTGCTATTGTTGTTGCTACTGCTGTTGCTACTACTACTACTGCTACTGTAACTTCTATAGCTGCTGTAGTAAACAAGGGCTGGGGGTCCCCACAATAGAGGAGGAACCCTCCGCACTGAAGTTGTTAGCCATGGTGGGTTTTGGTGCTCCCCTTCTTTCTTTTTTGTATGTTGCTGATGTCAATAGTGACGTCAGCCTAGGATGGCTAATGTGAGGGGCTGCTGCTGCGTTTTTGTAGGGTGGCAGCTATAGAGTATCTGCCCCTGTTCTTCTCTATTTTTTAATGACGTGAGCAGTGGCGTCAGCTCACGACAGCTGACAACTGCAAACGTCAGTAGCGGCAGGTGCTAGGGCCTCTACTGTGGAAGTTGTAGGGAAGCTGTTGTTGCTGTACTTGTTTCTGTTGCTGGTGGTCTATTGTTGCAACAGTTGCTACGATTGTTACTGCTGCTACTGCTGCGGTTGTTGGTGCATCAGCAGTAGCTGCTACTATTGTAGGAACTGCTCCCATGATTGCTGTAGCTTCTACTGCTGATGCAGGTGCTGTTTCAGTAGCAGTTGCTGTTGCTGCTGCTACTGCTTCTGCAAAGCTGTTGCATGCTGCTATGGATTTTGTGGCTAATGTAGTGGCTATGGCAGTGGTTGCAGCCGTTGCACAGCTACTGGTGGGGTGGGGGGTTTTTTTCCTCTTCCTTTTCATTGGTCACAACGAGCTCGCTGCACGCTTTGAGCAGCGAGCTACGAGCAATGCGCTTGTTGCTTACTGTTTTCCGCTTGTTGCTTGCAGCTCGTTGCTTGCTATGAGTGGCGAGCTTGCTGCTTGCAGCTCGCTGGTCGTGGCGAGCAGCGGGTTGCAAGCAGCTGCAGTTGCTACTGGTGCTGGCTGCTGCTACAACGGCTATTGTTGTAGCGGCTGCTATTGGCTGCTACCGATTGTTGCTTGTTGATGCTTCTATTACAGCCGGCTGCTTCTATTGGTCGCTAGTGCTACTAGAGCCTGCTGCAGCTGCTATGCGCTTGTGCAACTACCGCTCGCTAGTACTACTACGAGCTGTTGCTACTGGCTGATGCTCTTGCGGGCTGCTTCTGCTACATGCTGCTACAAGTTGTTGCTACTACTGGCTGCTGCTGCTACGCATGGTTGCTACTAGCCGCTGTTGCCCGTGCTTGATACTGCTACAAGCTGCTGCTACTGTTGCAGGCTACTGTTGTCAGTCACTGCACCAGGGTGACATTGCCGCGTGCGTTGCCGTTGCAATAAGTGACATCGCTGGCCACTCACCTCCTCGCGTCATGCGTGGGATCAGTGCTGCCGGAAAAAAATCCGCCAGCATTTCCCCTGGCCCAGTGGCCATGGGAAAAAAATTGACGCCGCCACCAAGCGAGTCAACGCTGCCGTAAAAAATCCGACAGTATTTCCCCTGCACAAGCACGTATGGGGGTCCGCCGGCATTGTTTGGCACCTGTACGCCAGTCTTCTGCTGCAGCTACTGCGCTCTCGCTCTCATACAAAGCTAGAAATGCTAGGCAGCAGGTTTGGGCAGCAGCGTTGTTGATGCAGCATGCGGGCTTCCACGCTCGTTGCTTTGTCTGCTGCCCCCTGAGTCTGCCACTCTAAAGTCCAAGTCTGGATGCTCTGGGTTTGTTACTCAGAAACGAAAGCACCAGTGTGAGCGCCAGAAAGCAGATGAAAACTGAAAGTGACTGATTCGGAATGAAGAATGAAAAACAATGGGAGACCCCTCCAAGTTCTAGCTCCCCCCCCAGCTCTGTAGAGCTTGTTACTCAGCTAACCAACCAATCAGGAAATAAACCTAGACCTATTTTCTGGCAGACAAGGTTTTCTCGGTGAGCCGTGCAAGACGGCCGACATCCCAAACCCCGGGCGTCATCTGTTTTGCCTGAAAACTGGACCATACCATCATACCAACGGTACGAACGCAGTCGTGTGGTCAGAAACAGCTAGAAAAAAAGCAGCGAAGAGTTATGGCTGCCCGAACCCAGGTAGTGCCTACGATAGTCCATGATGCCAAAAAGTGTCACGCAACATGAAACATGGACCTTAGACAGAGAACAACGTTACAGACACCATAGTACAATCAAATCCAGTGCTCGATGCATGCAAACAGCATTTGCAGTAACCGCCGGTGGCAGTAACTGCCTGCGGCCCGACCGCCGAGGAGGCCTGCTGATGGAGCCGAGCACGTTGCTACCGGAAGGAGGCTCCAGCGAACTGTGTGTAGGCCTCAGCGTGCGTTGGCTCCACCAGACGACACTCCAGTAGCGTCGAGTCTCGTTGTTAGTCATTTGTTTGTCAATGTACACAAGCCAGGAGGACACAATAGAGCACAATGAGAGATGTGAAAGAACCAACAGCGGAGGCCTACACGCACTTTGCTAGAGCCTCTTCCCTTCGACGGTCGACGTGCTCAGCTCCATCGGTAGGCCTCCTTGGCAATGATGCGGTCGGCGGTCACTGCCATTGGAGATGCTGTCTGCATGCGTTCATTGTTGGATCTGACTGCACCATTGCATCTGTAGCGTTATGTTCTTCTTAGGGTCCAAGTTTCATGTTGAACGGGCACTGTTTTTACCGGGGACTAGTGTAGACGCTGCCTACGTCTATGTGGCCATAATTCCTCTGTGCTATTTTCCTAGATGATTCTGACCACAGGACTGTGTTTGTAGCATTGGTGTTATGGTATGGTCCAGTTTTCAGGAAAAACGGACGACGCCCGGGTTTTGGGCTGTCGGCCGTTTGGTAGGGCTCACGGAGAAAACCCTGCCAGCCAGAAAACAGATCATCTTTCTGAAGTTCTAGAAAGCTTAGTAACAAGCTCTACAGAGCTGGGGGGGAGCTAGAACTTGGAGGGGTCTCCCATTGTTGTTTATTCTCAGTTGCTAATCAGTTCTTTTCAGTTTCCACTGCCTTCCTGGCACTAACTCCTTAGTGCGCAGTTTCTCTCTCACATACTCAAAGCAGCAAAGGGGCAGCAGTGCAAAGAAACGAGCATGGGGCCATGCCTACTCTGGCAATGCTGCAGCCTCAACACGCCGCTCTAGTCTAGAGTTCCAACTTGGTATCAGAGCCAAAGCGCAACAGAAGCAGCAGATCTGAGCAGTAGCAAGGCGTACGGGTCCCAGTCTACGCCAACAATCCCAGCCTACGACGACGGCCCCGAAAACGTGCCTGTATAGGGGAAACTCTGTCGGATGTTTCCTGGCATAGCTAGCCCCGCCGGGTGGCGTTGTCAAAACACTCTTGACGCAGGGGAAATGCTGCCCAAATGCTTCTGGTAACACTGATCCCACAATGGCGGTAGCATTGGCAGACTTACGGTCGGCAACGTGACGTGCGACGCCGTGACAACACTGACGCACATGGCGACGGTGCCACAGACCAGGGGAGTGACCTCTCCCGCCTCTCCTCCCACTCCTCTACAGCCACAACAGCAGCAGCCACAGCGTACGTCTATGTTGCAAAGCTGCAGCCTCAGTCGTAGTAGCAGTAGGTGCTACTGCGCAGCAGCGACGAGAGCAGCCACTGCTACGCACCAGCTGCCACAATTGTGTAGCAGCCGCAGCAGCAACTACGCAGCCAGCTGCACAGCTGCGCACCACATAGCCGCGCAGCCACACACCCGGGTAACCACGCGGCCACGCAGTCACGTAGTCACACAATCACGCGGCCATGTAGCCACGCAGCCAAGTCATCACATGGCCACGCAACCACGTAATTATGCAGCCGCGCAGCCGCGTAGGAACCTAGCCACGTACCCACGCAACCGTGTAGCCATGTGGCCACACAGCCATGCAGCCACGCAACCACACAGCCACGTAGCCACGCTGCCACGCAACCGCGCAGCCACCCGGCCACGCAGCCACGCAGCCTCACAGCCACGCGGCCACGTAGCAGCGTAGCCACGTAGCTGCTACGCATCCACGCAGCTGCGCAACCACGCAGCCACGCGGCCACGTAGCCACGCATCCATGCAACACGTAGCCACGTAGTCGCTATAGTGATGTGAGCCGTTGCCGACATCATTGCTGACATCAGCCTCCCTGCTGATGTCACTGCTAACATCAGCAACAAGTTGAACAAGAAAACAAAAAACAACAAAAGCAAGCTAGGGAGAACCATGGTTGAAAGTGGGAAGGGGTCCTCCTCTGCTAGAGGACCCATTGGCCCCCCCTTTCTACAGCAGCTACACCAACTACAACAGCAGCAACAGCAGCAGCCGCTACTGCAACAACAACAACAACCTCTGCTGCAGCTTCAGCAGCAGTAATAGCAACAGCAAATGCAACCGGTGCAGCAGTATTAACCTCCACTATAGCATTAGTAGCAGTATCCGCTACTGTAGCAGTAGCAGTAGCAGACGCAACAACAACAACAACAACAACAACAACAACAACAACATCTACCGCAACAGCAAATGCAACTGCAATAGGAGCAGCAGGAGCCACCGCCGTTGTAGTAGTAGTAGCCGTAGTAGCAAATGCAACCACTGTAGCAGGAACAACCTCTGCTTTAGCATCAGCAGTAGCAAGAGAAACTGACGTAGCAGCACCAACATCCCACAGGCCCTCCTGGCTTGACAGACCCGCTAGCCACCATTCGCCAGCAGCTCGCAACGGTGACGCAATAGCTAGCAGCACTGCAACCACTGACACTATAGAGCTAGCCTCCGCTGTTGTAGCAACAACAGCAGCAGTCTCTACTATAATAGTAACAGCAGCATGCGTCGAGCCAAACTAGCATCCCGCCACCCTTCTTTCCACCCAAGCATGCGAGTCCAGCGATCTCCTCCGCCACACATTACTTGGCGTAGTAGCACTCCCAACGCCAGCGGCAAACCATATCCTCAGTCCTAGGCCCCAATCTGGGTGTTGGCCGCAGGCCAAAGGACTTTGAAACCTCGCCCCTGCCACTCCACGCAAGCGAGCAGTTCCGGAGCTGGGAAATCAGCTTCCACATCTGGGCGCAGGGGGAGGGCATGTGGCCATACTACGACTCCATCCAGGCCTACCAGGTATATGATGCCGGTTGCACCGTACGTGCCCTCGTCCCCGTCGCCCCTCCATCTGCATATCTTGCTCTCAAGCCTTTTCTTGGCGAATTCGCAACTGGTGGCCTCTCTGACCCCACAGCAGCATAGAACATCCTCACGCGCCCTCATCGACTGTCCAGCGAAGCCGAGACCAGCTGTCTTCTCTGGGAGTTCAACTCCCTCCACATGGAGGAGACGGAGACGGTCACCTCCTCCTGGCAGCGGGCGGAGGACATCCTTCGTCGCCTCAAAGAAGCTGCACCGTCCCCTTTATCCGCGCTCCTGACCATCAAGCGTGGTGCCACCAACGCCTTTGCTGACGTCTTTGTACACTACTTTCAGGACGTCCTGACAACGATGGCAGCCCAGGGCACCCTCATGCCCTGGGCATACGAGCTCTTTTTTCGGATTGAGGAGGCTCATCAAGAGTCCTGCATCTAGTGCACGGAGACCTTTGCCTTTCCTGCCGTCGCCCCCGTAGCAGTTTCCGCTCTTGCAATAGCTGTGTCTTCCGGTGCCCCATCATCATGGAAGAACAAGCGCAGGGGCAATAATGGCACAGGCCAACAGTAGCATTCGACTGGATCTAGTGGTGGCAGCTCAGTCTACCACAACTGTGGCTAGCCAGGACACCTGTCCGCTACCGACAGACGAGGCACGCATTATCGCCAACATGCGTCGCCAGAGTGAACGCCGACTTGCCACCACTACTGTCACAGTCGCCGGCCCTGATGCGTCCTTCCCACCGGATAGCTTCATACCTCTTACAGTTGCCCCCTCCCTGCCGTTGACAGTTCCACTGTAGATTCATCCGCGGCAGTTGGCACCTGCCCTTCCGCTCATGGCGCACGTTTCCTCCATCCTTGGCTTCGGCGCCGTCACACCGTAGTCGGTCTATTCCGTTGGACCCTCCACCCGTGAGCGTCAGTTGGAGCAGTTCATCACCAGCTTGGACTGCCTCATCCTCCTCCCCAGGGAAGTGCGCGTTGCATCGTCGCTAGTTCTCCTGCCCTACCCTACATCACAGAGTCCGAGCTGTGGCTGTGCAATCCATCTTCGTCCATCCAATCGTCTCCCTCCCATCCTGCTCTGCTTTGTGATGACGTCACCTGGGTAAATGAATGGAATTTTTGGTTTGCTCCCTCGTCCACCGCGTCCGCGTCCCTTGTCTACTGTCTTGTGTCCATTAACGATCTGGCAACACCCGTCCAATATCTGACCAAGACTTGGATCATCGAATCCGGGGCCACCCATCACATGACAGCTTTCCGTAATTCTTTCACTGTCCTTGATCCCGTTGTCGATGTATCAGGTGTCCGGACAGGTTCTGATCAGGCATTACTCGTTCACGATGTATGTGTTGTTCATTTTCGTGGACCCGCTAGGGATGTCTTCATAACTGATGTCCTCTTTGTCCCTGGTCTTGAGCTCAGCCTTGTGTCCGTCAATACCCTTGACCGCATGAGCATGGACGTCCTGCACTCACATGGTGTTGGCACTATGTCGTTGCGTGTGTCTGGTCGAGTTGTGCTGCATGCCACCACCCATGGCAATGTGTGGCACATGCCGCGCTTGTCCGCTCTTTCCTCCATCCCCTCCCCATCATCTGCCACCGGCCATGTGTTTGTCACCAGCTTGTTGTCTCCGCAACACACACGTCTCCTGCACTGCCGCCTCTGCCACTTCTACTTTGCCGATATTGATAGCATGCTTCACATACAACCGGCCAAGGGCCTTGATCCTGACTCCTTTCCTTTGTCATTTCCTACTGAGTGCATTGATTGTGCTCAGTGGAAGATGCATCGGTCCACCTACCCCCTGCCTTCCTCTCGTGTGTCCACCCCTCTAGACTTGGTTCATTTTTATGTCATGGGTCCCCTTCCGACGGCGCTCATCGGGGAGCACGGACGCTATGTCCTAACTCTCACTGACGACTATTCCCGCTGGGTCTTCTGTCTTTGGCAGAAGAGCGATGTCGCCTCCACCATATGGCACTTGATTTTCTGTGTTGAGCGCGAGTATGGTCTCCCTCTTTATCGATCCCGCTCTGATCGCGGTGGTGAGTTTATGGAGGAGACCACACTCTTCCTCGCCTCCTGTGGCATCCATCTTGAGACGTCAGCGCCTTACACGCCAGCCTAGAACAACTTCTTTGAGCAGTGGAACCGTACCATAGCTGACGTTATCTGCACCATGCCAGTCCAGACTGGTCGCTTCGATGGCTTCTACTTCAAAGCGATGACACACATGACGTGGGTCCGGAACGGGATTCCCCACAGACCCCTTCCCCATCAATCCACACCATACGAGCACTGGTGTGGCGAGCGAGCCGACCTCTACCCGGCTCATGTCTAGGGTTGCGTGGCCATCATATGGTTGCCTGTCCCACACCAGGGCGGCAAGCTCGAGCCTCGCGGACGTCCCTGCACCTTCCTTGGTGTCTCACATTAGTCAAAGGCCTGGCGCTTCTGGGATCCCTCTGATACTGCATCATTGAGTCTTGGGATGCCCTCTTGTTGGAGGACCTCTTTCCTCGTGACCTTGTTTGCTCCGACGCATCGATGTCCCTCCTGTCGCGTTGGGGAGTGGTGGGTCTGTCCTCCGTCCAGGCGCTTTCGGGTGTTACATCATTTGCGCCCGTTGGTCCTCCCGGGCTAGCCATCCTATCTGTGTCTGCCCACCCCTCCGGGCCGGCCGTCCTGTCCTTGTCCGCCAGCCCCTCTGGGCCAGCTACCTCATCCGTGTCCGCCAGCCCCTCCAGGCCGGCCGCCCCGTCCGTGTCCGCCAGCCCCTCCGGGCCGGCTACCCCGTCCATGTCCGCCAACCCCTCCGGGCCGGCCGCCCCGTCCGTGTCCGCCAGCCCCTCCGAGTCGGCTGCCCCGTCCGTGTCCGCCAACCCCTCCGGACACGCCGTCCAGTCCGTGCCCGCCAGCACCTCCGGGCCGGCCACCGTGTCCCTGTCCACCAACCCCTCCGGGCCAACCGCCCCACCAGTGTCCGCCATCCCCTCCGAGCCGGCCGCCCCGTCCATGTTCGCCAGCCCCTCCGGGCCGGCCGCCCCGTCCGGTCTCGGTAGGAGCCTCCAACCCAGGCCGTCATTAATCACACAAGCCGCCGCCTGGCGTCCTCTCACACCACAACCCTTTGTCACTTTGCGAGGCTCCTTGCCTCCCGGCAGACCCACTCCCGGCAGACCCACTCCCCACTCGTGAGTGGGGACCCGGGCACCAAGGTCCTAGGCTTGATCACACTGGCAGTCATTACTAACCTATACCAGAGGTCGGCTTTGGGCTATGCCATGGTCCATCAGGAGCACCAACATGCTGTCACAACTACGCTCACGAGTATACCAATTGGGGCGCAAGACGTGTACGCCCTCACTATCTGCCCCACGGAACGTCGAGAGAACCCAGCTATCCTACGTGAGGCTCGGGCGTCTCCCGACGCTGCACACTGGCACGCTGCATGCACCGACGAGCTTGCCGCCA
Source organism: Penium margaritaceum (assembly GCA_023375785.1). Taxonomy (NCBI): domain Eukaryota; kingdom Viridiplantae; phylum Streptophyta; class Zygnematophyceae; order Desmidiales; family Peniaceae; genus Penium; species Penium margaritaceum. The sequence continues at coordinate 352,960 of SZWC01000266.1, read as the reverse complement.
TTTGGCAATATCAGGTCTATGAGCTTGTCGACCTCCCCCCCGGTCGAAAGGCCATCGGCGCCAAGTGGGTCATCCGGCGAAAGTGGAAGCCAAACGGATCCCTGGACAAGGACAAGGCCCGTCTTACAGCCAGGGGTTTGCTCATGTTCCTAGGGTCGACTACGACCAGATTTCTGCCCCGGTTTATTGGTTCTCCACTAGCCAGGCGTTGTTCAGATTGGTTTCCCATCACGGGTGGGATCTCCACCAGATGGATGTGAGTAACGCCTTTCTCCATGGTTCACTGGAAGGCAAGGAGCTCTTCATGGTGCAGCCTCCAGGCTTCGACGATGGCTCCGACAACGTTTGGAAGCTGGGAAAGGCCCTCTATGGCTTGAAGCAGTCACCACGCTGCTGGAATGAGATCATTCATATGCTTCTCAGCAGCGGCCTCCTTCGCAGCAATGCACATCCTGCACTATTCATCAGCCCGCGAGGCCAGCCCTTTATCATTGTCCTGGTCTATGTCGACAACCTGCTCATCGCGTCGCCGGATGCAACTGCCATCCAGAGGGTCAAGGACCTACTGCACGCCGCCTACCAGATGAAGGACCTCGAGCCAACACGAGTCTTCCTGGGCATGGAGCTCGAGAATGAACGCTTCGTGGGTGTCCTACACTTCCATCAGGCCACCTATGTCCAGGTCTTGTCCGGGCACTTTGCCGTGGACCTGCCCCTCGTGCCGAGAGCATCCTCACCCATGTCGCCCGATGGTCAGGCGATGCTGAAGAGCTCTGATCTAGCCATGGTGGAGGAGCCACTAGACGTGACCTCATATCTACGTGTCACTGGGTCACTGATGTCCATCCGATGACTGACGCATTGGGATCGGTGTCCCTTCCATCCTTGCTATATGTTTGCTTGATATCTAGAGTAGTATCTGGACAAGGATGGCAGGCGTGTGTTAGTGAGGAACTATGTCAAAATATGTCGGTTGTTGGAGGTCTAAACAGCCACCTTCTCCAACAGCTCTTTTCCGCCATAGAGGAGCTTCAAGACGTGTGGGCACGAGAAGCAATACTCGTTTAGAACAATCCCAAATCTTGAGTGAGCTCCATATTTTTCCAGCCCTCCATAAACGATTCAGTCCTATAAAATCCAAAGGACCGACAGTCAAGATGTGGCTAACGAGTTTGGAGGTTTCCCTCAATGTTGTTGGGGTCAATCACGACAAAAAAAGGATTGACCTCGCGGCCTCACTTTTGCGTGGCATAGTGCTCAGCTGGTAGTCTGAGCTAAAGACTACCCTATGGCAGCAAGAGATGAGTGGAGCAGGATCAATGGATTGCAACACCCGTCTAGCATTGTCAACCATATGCATTCTAATCATTGAGCAGATAGATCCAAGCTGGAAGGACTTTTGGTGCTACCCACAACTGGGAAGAATTCGTGTACATGGTCATTACAAGATGTGGACGACAACAACAACTTGTACATGGTACAAGTTGTTGCGGTTGCGTTAGCATTCCAACATGGCCGTCTTCAAGCACAAATTCTACGAAATCATGGACGACAACAACATTGACCCTCACAAACTCTCTTCCACTACAACAACATCCTAAAGCATAACGTATGATGAGCCATTGTAATCTTTGACATCCATGATGACTTGCCGTGGATGACAGCAAGAG
>SZWC01000266.1:312133-342522 GCA_023375785.1 Penium margaritaceum | reverse complement strand
GGTCTGGAGGCCGGGCGGTGTATGTAGACCACTAGATTCTGTGCTGCAGAGATCCGTGGGTGTCAAAAGATCTGTGGGTACCTGTGATGTTCCACCTATGTCCTCGTGTTCCCATGGTGATTGATCTGTGCGTTCAGCAGGTGTGTGGGGTACAAACACAGGCACGCTCACATAGTCTGGGTACTACTCTGGAATGGTGATGTACGGGACATGGGGCAAGGTGCGGAATTGTTTGTAGGGCATGTGTTCCAAGAAAGAAGGATCCCTACGTTCTAGGAATTGATGATGCATCGGATCCCAGAAGCGCCATGCTTTGGATGCATGTGAGACGCCTACAAAGACGCACCAACGACCTCGTGGACTGAGTTTGTTATCTCTTTGAGGCTGTGCAAGCCACACGCATGCCATAGTGCCCCACACCCTTGCTGGCCGTAAGTCAGCCTTTTCCTTAAAGCACCGCTCCCATGGTGTGACTGACTTTGACAAGTGCCCCAGTGGTACCCTGTTCCATACCCAGGTGATGTATTTGATGGATTCTTCCCAGAAACCAAAGGATAAGCTGGACTCGTTCAGCAGGGTACGCATCGCATCACCAAGAGTCCGGTGCCACCTTTCTGCCACACCATTTTGTTGTGGTGTGTATGGGGCAGTGGTCTGATGCTCTATACCTTTGGCTTTCAGTTTTGCTGTTAAAGTACCCATGAACTCTCCTCCTCTGTCTGTGTGTAGTTTCAGTAATTTACAGCCAGTCTGACGCTCAGCAAGGGGTATGCACTCAGCTATGGTGCGTTAGGCATCCGCTTTTGACTTCAGTAGAAATGCCCAGCGAAAGCGATTGTAGTCGTCTGTAAGTGTGAGAATGTATTGGGATCCATACTGGACAGGGGACATCGGCATGGGTCCTGTCAAGTCTGCATGGACAAGTTCAAGAGGAGCCTTGCATACCCTTTCTGACCTAGGAAACGTCTTTATGTGGGCCTTACCTTCCTGACAGACTGTGGGGAGGAGTCCATGTGTTGTCGTGTGCTTAATCATGTCTGCGACCAGGTCTATGTTGGTGTGTGCAAGGTGAAGGTGCAGGAAGTCTTTATGCTTGTTGTCAGTTGTTGTGATGACATGTGTCTGTGGTCTGTATGAGTTTGTCTGGATCAGTGGAAAAAGTATAAGGCGATAGAGCATGTCCACGTGCAGCAGCCCATCAGCCAACAGGACACCAGCACCATCAAAAAGCATGCACCGTTGTTTCTGTATCAGAGTGGACATGTTTGTTTGGCAGTCTAGCTGCCCTCCAGACAAAAGGTTCACTTTCAACTTAGGCACATACAACACACCAGTCAGCCATAGAACACCCCCAGGTGCTTGCAGGGCTACTGTACCCATGCCCTCCACCTCCAGCACTTCCCCAGACCCGGTTTTCACACCCTCCAAATCATGTGCAGCATACAGCGACACAAACAGCTGACGATGTGGCGACATGTGACGCGATGCAGCGGTGTCAAACAACCATTCATGCATGGGGAGTGATTGTGATGAGGTGACATGAGTGTGCGCCAATCGCTGACCTGACGACTGCGGCATTGCCGTTGGCTCTAGAGGCTGAAGCTCCATGGGCATTGTCCACCCAGCAGCAGGAGCTCCGACCGTGGGCTGCTGCAACGCAGCCATGTCTATATAGATGTGTTGTGCCCACTCGGGTGCGGGAACTGATACGACCGAGTTTGGTGGCACAAAGTAGGGGCCCTGGTAGAAGGGGGATGGCCCCTGATGGGGTGGTTGGTCAGCTAGCAGCTGCACCAGCGATGGCGCGTACCTGACTCCGCCAAAGGGCATCGGTGCCTGGGATCCAGTGCTCAACGATGTGGACCATGCTGGTGGTTGCAGCTGCTGTCCAAACTGCGGACGAGATGGTGGAGCTGTGAACCGCTGCTACGTCTGCTACTGCTGTGATGGCGTCATGATGCGCTGGAGGTCCGGGCACGCACGCCAGAAGTGACCAGGTTTGCTGTAGTATTTATAGGTGCGCTGTCCACCACCACCCCGACCACGTCCTTGCCCCCTTCCAGGCTGGACCCCTGTTCGTGATACCGGAAGCTCTCTTAGGCCACCTGCAACCTGCACTGGCTACTCTGTGGGTCAAGGGACCTTGCCTCCGCCTCTAGGTGGCGGATTTGCGCTTGGGCGCTCCCTCCCACCTCCTTTCTCACCTTGCAAGATTCCCCCTGCCTTTTGCCGCCTCTGCTGTCCGCACGCGGCCTAGGGGAGGGTCTTCGACGACCCTTCGCGGAGTGTACGGTCCGGTTTTGCGGCGGCCGCGTACATCTAGATCCGCAAGTGGCCCGGACGCCTCCTTTTTCCCTTGGCGCCCCCTCTATTCGTTACTACCATGCCTGTGAAGAGTATCGCTATGAATCCAATTCAACAAGTTTTACTGAAAAAGGTTCAGTGTGGGGGGAGTTTAGGTCTGTTTTGTGTCAGCCATGGATTCACTTAAAACACTCCAAGTGTCAGGCTCGAACGACTAGCAGTTCGAGCGGGTGAGTCTCGATGAGCGAGACTCACCCATTGGCCAGCGAGCAGGGCTCACTGGCGCAACATGCTCGAGCGAGGACAAAGCCCTCGAGTGTCACCAAACTACCCCCCACCCACACGAGTTTCCCAAAACCCAAGAAATGTTATCTACTATGCCAGGACTAATCTAGGTTCTCGGGGGCTTACCGCAATGCAAGTCTGAGGGCATCCATAGGTTTCACAAAACTGATTAAGGAACCAATCTAAACACTGAAGGGGCAGTGTTGTGAGAGGGAGGAAGGCACACGAGTGACTCCTAATGGGTCTGCGTCGGTCCAGTGTGGTGCAGCGACTCACTATGCGTTGCCTCCGCTCTCTTGGTCACCATGCCTTGCGCACTCATGTCCACACCGGAGAGAGAAATACATACAGAGAGGATGAACACATTGACCTGAATCCGGGCACCTGACCAAGGGCCAAGGGAATGTCATATGAGCAACCACAAGCCGATGGAGTTGGAGTACCAGCTGGATGAGATGCTCAAGTAATGATTGATTCAACCATCCACGTCACCCTACATTTCCCCGATGCTTATTCTAATAAAGAAGACCGGTGAGATGCGTACCTGCATGGAGTATCAAGCATTGAAGAAAATTATCATGAATAACCTCTACCTTGCACGGACAACCTATTCGACCAACTCCGAGGGGCAGACGTTTTTAGAAGAATGGACCTACAAAGTGGCTACCACCAGTTTTTAGTGGCTGACGTCGACATGAAAAAAACATTATTTCAAATGTGCTCCATGCACTACGGGTTCACACTCATGGTGCTTGGACTCACAAATACTACCGCATCATTTATGGCGACGATGAACAATATCTTCTTGCCATGCCTAAATGGCCACTTTGTTACCTACTTCAACGGCATTCTTGTGTCCAGCCGTATCCCAGAGGAGCAAAATGGATATCTCAGAAAATGCTTGAAGTTTTACAATGAGATGAATCATTAAGGAACATCTAAAAGTGTGACTTCAGTCACCATTCGATTGAGCTTTGTGACCACCTCGTTGGTGGCGGACGGATCACCATGGACATGAAAAAGATGGCGGTAGATGCTGAATGGCGGACATCAATATGTTTTGTATTCATTGAGGTATTTTGGGACTTCTGGAACTGCTACCGTTGATTTGTACATGGCTAGTCTAGGATTTCATTACCTCTTTCTGAGCTCACTCAAAAAAGACAAATGCTAGAATTCAGGAGACATGAGACGATAAGTGTTCACTACTTTGTGCAAGGCTCTTGCCTTAGCGCCAATCCTATAATTGGCATGTCCAACGGTGGATTACGTCATGGCTATTGGTGTGTCCAGTAAAGAAATTGGGGTCATCTTCCTCCAATATCATGGCTGTGGGGAATAACCCGTAATTTATGTGTTGTGTAAAACATGCGGGCCTGAGCTTAACTACGCGGTGCACAACAAGAAGTAATGGTAGATGTGCATAGATTTGAAACGTGACGGTCCTATCTTGATCGTCGACTGTGCATTGTCTGCACTGACCACCACGCACTCAAGCTTACGGAAACTCAGCCTTTCATGCAAAACTGATGGATGGAATTCCTTGAGTCCAAATTCGAATAAAACATCGAGTACCAAACGAGAACATAAATGCAACAGATGCCCACAGTCAATGAACGGACCAAATGACTGGTATCTTGACACTTCAACTGATCCGAATCCATACATCGCGTAGTTGTTCATAGTGGCTACGGGTAGTATGGAGGATGCAACAAGGTGAAGTTCCAGCAGAACACACCCTTTTCTGGCAATGATGGTTTACTCACCATGTGTTTATCCTCCGGAGTGACAAACTTTGTCGCATGCTTCTTGGAGAATGCCGAGACATCGATCCACGTGGAGAATTCGGAGAGGAGAGATGTTATGGTAAATGATTCTTTCTAAGGTCGGACTCAAACCAACATGGCGGTGTTTTGCATATCGTGCAACACCTATCTGTAAACAAATCATTTCTTCACACGAGGTCACGACGGCTGTTTCTAACACTCCGCGTTGTGACAAAACCATGGGTCGATTCTAGCATGGAATTTGTGATGGGATTCTCCACCACTGAGGAAGGTGATGACGCCATCCTTGTGGTAGTTGACAGATTTCCTTGATGTTATACTTGAGGCACTATTGGGAACCCAATTAGAGGTTCTCTAGTATGTGTATCTCTTTGTTGCCCCAAATTCCAATTGAAAAACACAAATTCTGTCAACGAGGATGTTCTTTAACATCGACGAAGTGAAAAAAGAAAACATAACATTTCGTGAAGTGGCATGGCTACGAAGCCATACATAATACTTGGGGGTGATATGCCAACCTTTGAGGTGTCAATCTTCCGGTTAATGGCTACTATAAGCATCATAGTTCTACATCAATGAATGCACCAGGGATGATTGTAGCATACGAGACGTACCTGAGTCCCTCAGCTTTTGGGGTGGGTCATTCTTTCTTTACACAAAAGTCCACTGTGTGTCAGACTCTAGGTTTCTTGGTGACGATGGAGAGGAATCCGGCCACCTGTCCACGAACTTAGATGTTCCTTTCTCGGAACTTTCGATAACTCTGACCATATTCAATGACCATCCACAGAAGGGTCTTGAAGCACTTCAACTTCCAGGTTTTATAGAATTTTACATTAGACATTCGAAGCCCATCACAATGCCCCCCGCCTTCTCGGGAGAGCTTCTCGATGCGACCACTTATGACACAAACCCACACGCATTACTCGGCCATGCCATCCAAGACCACAACTATGCCTCATTTGAATTATGACATTCGTATGTATGTCATCATTACACATTTATCGTCAAAGTACATTCATTGGTGGAAACTCATCGTCGAAGTGTACTCAATACTTTGAACATGTTAAAAAAGTGTCATGAATCATTGCATTGTGTTCTGCCCCACAAATCTTTCCTGTTCACCATCCACATTCTTTTAAGCATACCACTCATAACTAATAGGACACGAGACTCATACATCCAAATTATAACAACGTAGCACATATACCAACTTCAAATACAATGCAACGGGTCGAACCTCCAGCTCCTACTCTGAAGTCGTCATTCGAGTTCAAAGAATGGCGTTCTCAGTTTGCGTCAGGGGTTTAACTCCTTCGCAGGACTGATGGGCAATCGTCATCAACGACCCAAAGCATGGAGACTCAAATGTTTTGAGTCTCCGGAGGCCCATTTCTGTTTTTAACCTTACCCCTGGTTTTGGGACCCAAACTGGGGGTTTTTACCTTGAACTCGTATGTTTGCACAGATTATTTTGTTATTTTTATGTCAAAGTTTGTCGCAAACAAACTTTGATTTACGTTTTGACATTCTGGTGCAAAATCGTCGCGTGCAAGGCACGCTGGCAATTTTGTGCCAGTTCTCTCGCCTCTCGTCCCTCATCCCCCTTCCTCATCCTCGCTCACTCGCTTGCAAGGAGGGCGAGCGGGGGTGAGGGCACCAGGCCACGAGGCCTCGCCCTTGAGGCCCTTATGGACCCTCAGCCGCCGGTGGCCAGAAAATCGCAGGCCGCCGGCCAGCCCTCGCTGACGCGAGGGGTGGTGCGCAACCACCCCTCACTTCAGCAACGAGGGAGGGCCGAACCCGCCCTCCCGCTACATTCTTCCCCACTTATTATGAACCGTTTTGGTTCATGATCAACAAGCATGATTGTGAGTTAGTGAGTCATCAACATTATGAATGAAAGTCAATTATTTTGATCACCAGCTAGACATGAGCACGTGCATGGTACTTGGACCTAAGCTGCAGTTTGTAGGTCAGCACGGCTAGCGACCTCCCCCCTTTAGGCTGGAGCGTCCGCGCGACAACCATGTTGGGTTTCCCCAACCTCCTATGGTCGCTGTCCATGAATGCTTCCCTGTGGGAATGTTGTTCACTTTTTTTGTGTTCAGGTGGTACCTCCTGCCACATGTTGATCTGTGCGAGCTGCAAGCTGCCTCCAATACTCGTTGACCATCCTTATGGGAAACTGAGATTCAAGCTCCCATGAGTTATGTTCGGGTCCACAACTGGCCCAACGAACGCGGTACTCCCTGACAATGCGCGACCGAAGAGTACGCTCTTGGTGCTAGAGTAAGCGAAGGACCTCGTATTGGCCGTCGGTAGCAAGGACTACTGGCAGTGGCTGAACGGTTTTGTCTGCCGTGTATGGAGCCAGCAAGCTCACATGAAACACATCATGCATCTTCATACTTGGCGGAAGCAGCAATTGGTATGCCACTGGCCCGATGCATGCCACAATGGGAAACGGCCCAATCCACTTCGGTAGAAAATTTCTTCCTCATGGCGACTTCAGCCGAAGGTTTTTAGTGCTAAGTAGCACTTTGTCACCGATGTCAAACGAGACCTCCCGGAAATCTTTGTCGGCATATGCCTTTTTTCGCTGCCAAGTTGCTTGAAGGTGACCCTTCGCCTCCTCTAATAATGAGTCGATGCACTCGGCAAAGGCTTGAGCGGAAGGAACTTGCCCTTCTCTACTCCCACTCTTCACCAATGAAGAGGGTACCACTAGACGTCGACCACTGTTCAATACAAACAGTGTGAACTGTGTGAACTCATTTACCAAGTTGTTCACTCCAAACTCTGTTGGTGCTAGGAATTTGTCCCAATCATGCATGGCAGGGTCCACGTACATATGGAGCATCTAATCCATATTGCGATTCATGCGCTCTGTTTGTCCGTCCGTTTGAGGATGAAATGCTATCGACATTTGCGACTCACGGCCAAAGTCCTTGTGCATCTTTTGCCAGAATTCACTCTAGCAAATTTTTTATCTCAATCGGAGATAATGTGCAACGGCAAGCCGTGGTACTTTACAACACCCTCAAAGAAGAAACGGGTGGTCTCCTCTGCATTCACGTTAGTGGTTGTAGGAATGAAGTGTGTCATCTTCGTCAACAGATCCACAACCACTAGTATTGTATCGTGGCCACGGGCCGTATCCGAAAGACCAGTAATGAATTCCATGCTGACACACTCCCATAGAGACCCAGGAATGGGAAGCTGTTGGAGGAGTCCAGCAGGCTTCTTGTTACTAGCCTTGTTCCAAAGACATGGGTTGCATGTCATGCAATGCTTACGAACATCGACACTCCATCTTGGCCACCAATAGTGGTCCGAAAGTGCCTGTCCTGTCTTACGGGGTCCCACATGACCTGCGACCGGCGGGTCGTGGAACTAAGAGATAATCTTTGCTCGAAGGTCTCGTGAGTTTGGCACAACAGCTTGTTCTCCATGCTAGAAGATTCCTGTATCCCATCCGAGATGTACTTGTCCAGATTCTCGTGAGTTTGGTACAAAAACTGTTTTCCTCCACCAAGACGTACTTGTCCAGATTTCGAGAGTCTTGAAACCAAGAATCCACACAGTATCCCATCCGGATCCTGTTTACCAAACGTTGTAATGGATAATCTCTCATTGTGGTTTCCACAGAGGTGCAGGGGGATCTGGTGATTGTACTTTTGCTGTTGCAATGGCCATAAAACACCCACCGACCTCGGTGGTTCCTTTAACTTCCATAGGCTGTCGGCTTAGTGGATCGGCCACATTGATGCGTCCAGGCTGATATTCCCACGTGAACGAGAATTGGATCAGGTATTTGCTCCAACGTGCCTATCGTCTTGACAGGTTCGGTTGCATTTGGAAAAACACCAATGGATTATGGTCGGTCACGACCGTCACACCCCCTTCAGCACCCTCAAGGTAGCAACGCCACATCTTGAAAGTGTGTACTACCGCAAGAAGCCCTTCATCCCCATTCGTATACCGCGTTCTTGCGAGGATGAGCTTCCGGCTCTCATACGCAACTGGGTGACTGTTCTCCATGAGGATGGCTCCAAGTCCTACTACCGACGCATCACATTGCACCTTCCACGGTTGCGATGGATCCGGAAGAGCTAGGACGGGCGCCATGGATAGAAGCCCTTTGACTTTGAGAAAAGCGTTCTCGCAATCAGATGTCCATTCCCAATGCGCGTCTTTTTGCGTAAGCCTGGTAAGTGGTGCTACCAGGTTCGAATACCCTTGCATAAACCGTCGAAAGCAGTTTGAAAGGCCAAGGAAAGACCAAATCTGCCCAATATTTTCGGGGCGTGGCCAGTCCACAATGGCTTGGACCTTTCGTGGGTCGACACAGATGCCGTCCTTGCCGACGATGTGTCTAAGGTATTCGAGCTCATCTTGTGAAAACTTGCACTTGCTCAATTTTGCATAGAAATTCTATTACCAAAGGATTGCGAGAACTTCGCGCAGATGTTTTATGTGCTCTTCCATTGATTTCAAGAAAACCAGGATGTCATCTAGGTAAACCAAGACGAACTATCCGAGTTGCTTGGCGAACGTTCAGTTCATTTCCCCTTGGAAGGCTGCCGGGGCATTTGTAAGCCCGAAGCATAACACTCGAAACTGATAGTGTCCCATGTAAGCCTGATAGCCATTTTCTGATTCTTGCGAGCAAGATTCGCGAGTCCGAGTCTGGCCTCGGACTCGCGAGTCCGAGTCTACCTACTTGTCTCATATCGGACTCGGAGTGCCTCCTTGTACTAGAATTGCGAGTGGGACTCGCGAGACAGGGTATGTGTCGGGGAGGGAGGGGGAGACAAAAAATCGAGGAGGTCCGAGATCAACTTCCGGCAACCCCGACAGGTGGTTCAATCCATGTCATCCTGAGGTGCGCTTCCCTATCCCTTCGGCCACATACCAGGCTAGGAGTGTGCCGCCTTGTGTGATCCGGACACAAGTACGGCTATAGGGTTTCAGGTGTGGTCCACGTGACCGTCTTGGGACGCACAAAGTATCCGCGTCCGCGTGACACTCTGCGCGTCACAGCATTCCGGACACAACATCCCGATCACGCTGAGTCAGCCCCAGTCTCTCGCTCTTGCTGTCGCGAGCGAGAGCAAGAGTGCGTCACTCAAAGAGTGACACTCTGAGTGCGACACTTGAGAGAGCGACTGTTTGCTCTCTCTCCCTTCCGACAGGGACAATAGGACAAAGACGGAGGCTACGCATCCAGTTGTGCTCCACCATGGATTCCTTGCAAGTTGCATCTACGCCTGCCAATGCAAACCCAACCGAAGAAAGAGAGTTGTCCACACCAGCTGCAGTGACCCCGGCGGCTGCCGGATCCGCTACCCCCACTACCCCCGCCGCTTCTGCTGCTGCTGCCGGCAGTCCAGCGGTGAAGCCTGACAAGCGCAAACAGAAGGCAAATCCTTCAATTTTCTGGACGGTATTCACTATGGTGTTCCTTGAGGACGATTACCGAGCTCGGTGTGGTTTGTGTCCGATCGGGCCTGGCAAGAAAGGGACCTACACCTTTGAGGATGGGCAAACTTTAGGGATGTGGAAGCACCTCTGTGTAGACCATCAGGCAAAATGGAAGGAGTTGAAGGCGCTAGAGGCGACGTAGAAGCTGGTAGCTGCGACCACACATGCTGCCGCGACTGCAGCTGACATTGAGGGGTCGAACTCGCAGGTTGCTTGAGTGGTGGCAGGGGTTGGAGTGGCTTTCAACAAAAAATATTTTCAGACTTGTGTGTGGAAGCACGTCGTCGACAAGATGCCGTCCTTTGCATCCATTAAGTCACTATGGTTGAAGCGTGCTTTTTTGGATTGCATCCCATTTGCAATGCTCCCCCGCCGCCTCACTCTCAGCAAACAGATCTGGCTCGCCGCTTCCGCTTACCGCAGGCGTCTCACGTGCATGTTCCAGTCCATCTAGTCCGGTGTATCATTCACCACCGACGGATGGCAGTCCAACGCCAACATTGAGTACCTTGGCGTCATTGTGCACTGGATCAAGTCGTGGCAGATGCAGAGTGTCGCCCTTGCGTTCCCCCATGTTAGTGATGTTGCCACGGCCGAAAATGTGTATGTGTTGTTCAGTGGTGTGGTGCGGGATTGGCATTTGTGGGAGAAGTTTTACGCAGTCACTGTCAACAACGACACCGTCAACGACTCCATGATCGACAACTACATCCTTGTGAACCCCCCAACCTTCTCAAAGGACGGCCACATCCAGTGCATGGGCCATAGCATGAACATCATTGTGCAGGACTTGTTGAAGAGCCACAATCTGCGTGCGCACCTTGCAATGGCACGCGACATCGTCAACTTTGTCATGAAGTCGGCCAAGCGGGAGGAGAGCTTAATGGAAACTGCAGCTGAATGCGGTGTCACGTACCTCTCGCTGCATGCAGACACTCCAACGCGGTGGAACTCCACCCTCGACATGTGCCACAGGGTGGTGCACCTCAAGGAGCCGCTTGACATCTGGCTGCAGGCAAAAGCACCCCACCTGCAGCCATCCAAGGCTGGATGGGAGCTCATGGGGCTTGTTGTGGCAGTGCTGAAGCCATTCAAGGCATTCACCGATGACATCAGCGGCCAGGCATATCCGACAATCAGTTTGGTGCTGCCGTTCTTCAGTCTGCTGTTGGCCAAGATGCACGCCTTGATGGTGAAGGCGAGGGCTGCAGAGAAGAAGCAGAAGACTAAGGCGCTGTTGGACACTACGGAGGAGCTACTTCTGGAACTGAAGGATGGCTTCAAGGCGGTCCAAGACAAGGTGCAGGGTGCTGTGCAAATGCACTGTGCAGCAGTGCATTATGCAAAAATGCATGCAAATGTGGTTGTGCAGGGTACTGTCCGAGCTTGGGGGGGGGGAGGGGGAGAGGGGGATGTGCACAGTGCTGTGCAAGTGCACAGTGTAGTGCATTATGCAAAAACATCCTACTTTGCAATCTGATTCTTGTGAGTTATGCTGTCATTCAGTTGGAGAAGTACGTCAAGAAGTGTAACATGTGGCATGTGGTGACGACGTTTGCCGATCCGCGTTTCTGCCTACGCTACTTCGACCGCGTGCACAAATTGATGGGGATTAAGTCCGCTGCAGAACTGGAGGTGTGCATCGTGGAGGAACTCCACAATATACTTCATCCGTGCCCAGGCGAACAAGGAGGCTGCGGATGCAGCAGCCGTAGCAGTAGTAGTAGAGAAGGTAGCAACAAGTGCTCGTGCTGTACACGATGACGGCGGTGATGACGATGAGGCTACAGGTGCGGCCGTCTCCACCCAAGCAAGTACTGCCTCTGTGCATGGCAGTCGTTCTCGTACACAGTCCGGTCGAGCCAGCAACAAAGACAACCAGGCTTCAACCAGCAGTGCCCCCGCTCGCCAGCTGCGCAGCACCGCCGACACAGGAAAAGGAAAGCGCCATCCAGAGAAGCATCCCAAGAAGTCCATGGTGGACATGGCTCTTGAGGACATGCTTGACGCGCTATTTGAAGAGCCTGAGGCCGAGCCAACGAGTGTTGCACCGGACTCGTTGGAGCAAGAGATTGAGGAGTACAAGAAGTTCACACGCGGTGGTAGGAAATGCAGCGTCCTACACTTCTACAAGGAGCACCAAAGCAAGTAGCCTACACTTGCTTTGGTGGTCCTTGACCTCTTTGCTGTGCCTGCCACATCCATCCTATGTGAGCGTATGTTTTCTTTGGGTGGGCGTGTCGTGACAGATATGCGGCACAGCCTGGCAAATGCAACTGTGCAGTACCTCCTCTACCTGAAGACATGGATTAACGACCCAGCATTGGTGGACATCCCAGTTTCTCCAAACGGTGCCATGGTGATTGAGCTCATCTAGGAGGAGCGGAAGGAGAGGATGAGACGGAGGGAGGTACGCAAGGTGGTGGCGTAGGTGAGAAAGGGCCTCGTCAGGGCTGCAACTCTTCTTGACTCCGTTGATGATGTCCCAGATGCCACAGATGCATCTGACGAGGAGGATGATGGAGATGAAGGGGAGGAGGAACAGGAGGAAGAGGAAGGGTAAGGGGAGGAAGAAGGGGATGGTGATGGCGATGATGGTAATGATGATGACAATGAATGGAGCTCAGTTGAATGTTGATTGCAACCAACTTGTGCATCTTGCATTTTACAACGATGACAATGTGTTACTGTTCATGCAATGATTGCTTTTGCAATTGCTCTTCATTTTTTATCATGAACATGGGAATGTTGCATTGCAATTGAAGCCCCTATACCGTAGGTTCAACCTAAAGTGTGAAACACGTGAAATTGTTGCAACAGTGTTGGCAGTGTCACATCGATAGCTGCATGTTGTTTTGAAAGTAAGCTTCATGAGTACATATAATGTTTCTTATGCCAACACGATGACTGCAAACATCCATCATGCCACACCATTATGAAAGAGGTAACTCAGTGTTAGAATATTTTCAGTTTTTTTACTGAGTCGTGATTCCACAGCATGACAAACTCGCAATACATAAATTGCCGTCCTCGTGATTCTCGTGCCAAAGACTCGCGGTCCACTAAACCAAGGACTCGCGGTCCTCTAGACCCTGGACTCATACCAAACAACTCGCGATCCTCCTCCCCGTGGACTGGCGATTCCGAGACTCGCAAGTCCACGATCTCGACTCGTAAGTCCGATTCCGGGCTGCGAACAGACTCGCAATCCCGAGTCCGAGCCAGGACTCGCGAGTCCAGACTCGGTATCACCCTTTGTCCCATGTACGTTCAAACGCGGTTTTGGGCACATCTTCCGTAATGCAGATTTGATGGTACCCTTGAGACAAATCCAAGGACGAAAATGCTTTTGCGCCTTGGAGTTGGTCAAAAAGGTCATCAATCCGCTGTAAGGGGAATCAATTTTTCACCGTGAGCTTGTTCAACGCCCGCTAATCCACGCACATGTGTAAGCCACCCTCCTTTTTGTTCACAAAAAGAATCGGCGCACCATACGGCGAGCTACTGGGCTCGATCCACCCTTTTGCAAGGTACTCTTTGATTTGGTATTTGGCCTCTTGCCTTTCTGCTAGACTAGGGCGATACATGGGTCTGAACGGAGGATTTGCCTCTGGTTGCAGTAGAATCGTGTGGCCTATGTGTCTTTATGGTGGAAGCCCAGCCAGTGGGTCTTGGAATACATCCGAGAAGTCTGCCAACAGAGATTTGATCTCTTGTAGTGTGTCTTCCTTCATGTTGTCCTCTATTTTTTGTAGCTGCGCCAAGAAGTATCGACAACCTTGTCAAATACGTCTCTTGACTTGCATTGCAGACAAGCTGGAATGGACTTTGAGTCGTATTGGTGATAATTCCATAATCGGAATCAACGTAAAGCGGCGCCGTCCTTTCGGAGGATGCTTTGATTCAAATCACATTCGAGCCTTGTTCTCACGAAGCCAGGGATCGCCTGGGACCACGTCAAGTGGGTCAAGAAGGTTGAGTACCTTCAACGTGACACTCTGTGTGTACCCTTGAATACAAACTTTCGCTTTACAAGTACCGATCACAGCTACTTTAGCGGGAGGGCCGGTTTGGCCCTCCCTCCTCGTGGAAGCGAGGGGTGGTTGCGCACCACCCCTCGCGTCAGTGAGGTCTGGCCGGCGGCCAGCATTTTGCTGGCCGCCGGCCAGCTCGCTGCCAGCCGGCTGGACGGCCGGCGGCCGGCCAAGCAACCGGCCGGCCACTGGCCGGCCAGCCGCGAGCCGCCGATCGCGGCCTCAGCCCGATCGGCGGCTGAGGGGCCACGAGGGCCTCGAGAGCGAGGCCTCGTGGCCTCGTGCCCTTGCCCCCCCTAGCCCTCCTTGCAAACGAGCAAGCAAGGACGAGGGATAGGGGGAGCGAGGGTGAGGACAAGAGAGTTGGCACGAAATTGCCAGCGTGCCTCGCACGCGACGATTTTGCGCCAGAACGGCAAAACATAATTGAAGTTTGTTTTGCGACAAACTTTGACATGAAATAAACGATGTAACTTGTGCGAACCCACAAATTTGAGGTAAAAAACCCCCGGTTTGGGTCCCAAAACCAGGGGTAAGGTTAAAAACAGAAATGGGCCTTGGGAGACTCGAGATATTTGAGTCTCCCTGCTCTGGGTCGTTGATGATGATTGTCCCTCAGTCCTGCGAAGGGGGTGAACCCTTGACGCGGACTAAGAACGCCATTCTGCGAACTCCGACGACGACTTCGGAACAAGAGCTAGAGACTCGACCCGTTACAATGGTTCTTGAAGCCAGATGACCTTGGCGACAAAGAGTGCGACGGAAACGGCGGCTACGACATAGATAAAATGCCGCTGGCAGCTACAAGCAGCAGCAAAAACGCCAGAACACACTACGGCATCTACGCTTCACCATTTGAAGCGTCGTAAAGTACGTTATGAATCTAGAGAAGAGCTTTATTATTTGGGGCTTCTTCTCCACAGTCTCTTCTCCATCCCAGTGGGCTATCGGAAAAACATTTGGGACGTGATAGGGAGTACCCACCCCCAAAATCACCTACTTTTACCCTCTTCTCAAGGCTCTTTCCGCTCCTCTTCAACCAAAAAATGTGGCAGCGCCTTTCTCCAATACCAGAGACTCTCACAGCGTGAGAGAAAAAGAAAAAGGAGAAAAGCGCTACTTGGAGAGTTTTTGGAGGCCGCCACATTGTCGTGGAGCACAAGAAAGGCGCCTCCAAGGGGAGGCAAGGTGTGCCAAGAACACGCAAGAAGAGACCAAGGAAGACAAGAACACAAGAAGACAAGAAGAAGTAGTCTTTTCCTTCTTGACCTTCTACTTGCTTGTTTATCTAGGTTTTCTTACTCTTCATCCTAGTTTTGTGAGCGCTACTCACACTTCTTGTTATTGCCTTGTATTGTTTTTTTTGCTTTCTTACATCCTAGTTGCTACCAAGTGCCGTGAGTCACGGCTTAGGAGGACTAGTTTCAAAACCCACGACCTTGTGCCGAAGTGGCGGCCTAGGAAAACAGACTTTTCAATTAGAATTGCCTCACCGATTGTGAGAGCAAGATTTTAGGAGGTGATTCCTCCTAAAATTGTGTTGTGGGGTGATCTTCACAACGGTCTTCACGTGCTAGTTGCACGGGCGACGAGATGGCAAGTGCCCAACCGTCCAAGACCAACAAGGGCAAGGTGGTGATGGCCTCACCACGAGCTCTTGGGGGACTCCAACTTTTGGGAGCCGCCGCCGCGAGCACGGTTGCCAACCCAAAGGCAACCGTACCGCCAAAGGCAACCGTACCGCCGAAGGCAACCAATGCCAACCTCGGTGACACCAAGAAGCGTGCGGAGGCCAAAAAACTACTCGACGAGCACGTCGGCGCACACGTGGGTGACCCCCACGCGATGGATGACGTAATGGAGGTGGATCTCTGGAGGATAACCCCGATAGAGAGTGCGACGCCGATGATGGCGAAGACGATGATGATCGCAACCATCACCATCGTCGTGCGGCCAACTCGAGCCGATTACTTGAGAAGGGCAATGCGCCCGCCAAATCGCCTAAAGCTGTCAATGGCAACGAGACTGTCGAGAGCAGCAAGGGCGTTGAAAGCAACCACATGGGGAGTTCCCGCGAGAACGAGCCGGATGACGTTGCCGTGAAGGCAATTTGCGATGACCGTCATAGGCTCGTGGAGTTTGCTGCTGAGGCGGTAGGCCAACTCAAGATCACCACCGACAGTGGAGATACGGCACCACTCAGAGAAATGGGGGCGGACCCCTCTTCCTACAATATGGTCATAATGGGGCAAGGCAGTTCCCACTCGAGCTTCGTCGCCGACGACAGTCTTCTTGGAAAGGTGGGACACCTTGGAGGCGTGTACGCGAACCGTACCCTCCTGTAGTGGGTCAGGGTGCACGGACAACGCGAGGCCATGGAGGCTATCGCCGATGCTCTGACGACATCAGTGCTCAAATTTGCGTTTGCCAACCTACTCGCCCACGTTGGGCAGAGCATCACAGACATCGACCGTGATCGCCAGCTGCAGCGCCTGGCCGCCCATGAGGCAAGCCGCCGATGTAACAACCTTGACAAGACGTTAAAAAGCGTGACCCAGGTGCGGATGCAGCAGCAAACGTAGCGTGCCGCTCAAGTGGCAGCATCAACTTGCCTACCTCGACGACTTTGGGGTCGGTCATGAACATGTCCTTCCTCCATAGTGTGGAGATCTTTCAGAAGGGCGTGAAGCTGACCTACTGGCTGAATTTCATGGAGCACGTTCTACATATCCACAAGGCTCCACTCATCCAGTGGGGTGACCTTATCACGACGCGGCTTGAAGACAAACTCTTCAAGTATGTGGTCAAGGAGGGGACTGCACAGCAGCCGTACCTCGACTGGTAACCCATGCCGTGGGAGGCCTTCTGCGCGATCATGTGCAAGAATTGCACCCAACGTGAGGAGGCACAGCACGCCTTCCACAAGATCAAGGACTTCAGGCAGCTGGGCAGCTCGCTCGAATCCTACTTGAGTGAGTTCGCCGTACTCGTGGACGGAGCCGAAAGCTTCACCGAGGACGATGGGACTCAGACATTCAAGTACCTGAGGTGCATGCTACTGGAGTACTTGCGTTATGGTCTCACCAGCGAGAAGCTGAAGACCACCACGAAAGCCACTGGCCAAGCTTGGACAAGCTGGAGGGCGTTACGCGCCTACATGAGTGAAGTGTATTCAACGAACCCGCAGCACTACTCTGATGCACGGCCGAATGCATGTGCACAACAAGGCTGCAACATGCGCATGGAAGCTGCAGGGGCTGGTGGATCAGCTGGACAGCAAGGTGGGGTCAAGGACAAGCAACCCACAAACCGTCCACCTGAGAAGACTGGTGAACACAATGGCCCCAACCACAAGCGCAGCCGCAAGAATGACGAGCTGCAAGTGGCGCTCGAGCGTCGCAACGCAGCCTTCCTCGAAGGGCTCTGCCAAAACTGCATGCAGCCAGGCTACTTTAGGGCTCAGTGCCCTGAGGCTGCTGGTGGTGGACAAGAGGCCGCGGCATTAGCTGTAGCAGCAGCACCTCGTGGGGATGGTGCGACAGGAGGCCGCAGACAGGGCCGTGGATAGGGTCGCAGTCGCGGCAATGGGCCCAGCCGTGGTAACGGACAAGGCCATGGGGCGGGCTTTCCCTACCCTTGAGTGATGTTAGTGGAGACCAATCAGGGTTCAAATTGTATCACGAGTGTGGGTTCATGCTTTCAGATGAGGATGTTAAAAAATTTGAGTTTTTTACGAGTTTAAATTTCTCTATTGTTTTTTCTCCTCTTGTTGAACCGCATTCTACATTTGCTGATTGACATTGCCCACTAAACCTTTCATCTAGGAATGAGATGCATGATCGTACATGCTTAGTGGTGGTGACACCAACCACTGTGGAAGAGTTGGGTGACACACTGATTGAAGCAAATGCCCTCAAAGCAATCAGATCAATCAAGTTTGTGGTCCCTTTAGTCGACGATCTTGACCCAATAAAATTTAAAAGATTGGAAGGTACTAGCCGAATTCACACGTGCCCACAAGATGTGGACTCGAGTGGGTGAATCATGGGGGTTGTGATGCCCATCGTACAGATTCTGTGTTTATCACAAACTTGGCTTGCCTTCATCGAGCCTGTTCACTCGGAATAGTAGAGGCAACATGACGATACAGTTCAAAGGACACCTAGGTGGTGCTCCCGTGAATGTACTTGCTAACACTGGAGGCGACGACTCTTTTGTTAGCCTTGGCTTTACCCAACAGGTGGGCCTGAAGTACGAGCCATCAAATGGCGCAGTTGTTGTTGGTGACAACCATACGGTACCCGTGATCGGTACTTGTAAAGCAAAAAATTGTATTCAAGGGTACACACAGAGTGTCACATTGAAGGTACTCAACCTTCTTGACCCGTTTGACGTGGTGCTAGGTGACCCCTGGCTCTGTGAGAACAAGGCTCTAATGTGCTTTGAATCAAAGTGTTTGATCCTCCGAAAAAGACAGTGACACTTTACATTGATTCCGAGAACGGAGTTATCACCGACCCGACTCAAAGTCTATGCTAGCTTGTCTACGATGCAATTCAAGTGACGTATTCGACAAGGTTGTCGATACTTCTTGGCGCAGCTGCAGAAAATGGAAGACGATGTGAAGGAAGACACGCCACAAGAGATCAAATCTGTATTGGCGGAGTTCTTGGGAGTATTCCAAGGCCCACTGGCTGGGCTTCCACTAGAAAGACACATGGGCCACATGATTCCGCTGCAACCTAGGGAACTCCTCCATGCACACCCATGTATCGCCTTAGTCTAGCAAAGAGACGAGAGGCCAAACACCAAATCAAATAGTATCTTGCAAAAGGGTGGATTGAGCCCAGTAGCTCACCGTATGGTACGCCGGTCCTTTTTGTGAACAAAAAGGATAGTGGTTTATGCATGTGCATGGATTACCGGGTGTTGAACAAGCTGACGGTGAAAAATCGATTCCCCTTACCACGCATTGAGGACCTTTTTGACCAACTCCAAGGCGCCAAAGTATTTTTGTCCTTGGATTTTTCCGAAGGGTACCATCAAATCCGCATCACAAAAGATGATGTGCCCAAAACCGCGTTTCAAACACACATGGGACACTATCTGTTCTGAGTATTATGCTTCGGGTTTTTCAAATTCCCCGGTAACCTTCCAAGGAGAAATGAACCAAACGTTCGCCAAGCAACTCGGAGAGTTCGTCTTGGTTTACCTGGACGACATCCTGGTTTTCTCCAAATCAATGAAAGAGCACAAAGAACATCTACGCGAAGTTCTTGCAATCCTTCGAGAACAGAATTTCTATGCAAAAGTGAGCAAGTGCAAGTTTGCACAAGATGAGCTCGAATACCTTGGACACATCGTCGGCAAGGACGGCATCCGTGTCAACTCACGAAAGGTCCAAGCCGTTGAAGACTGGCTATGCCCCGAACATGTTGGGCAGATTCGGTCTTTCCTCGGCCTTGCAAACTACTTTTGACAGTTTATGCAAGGGTATTCTACCCTGGTAGCACCACTAACAATGCTCACGTGAAAAGACGTGCGTTGGGAATGGACATCTGATTGCGAGAACGCTTTTCTCAAAGTCAAAGAGCTTCTATCCACGACGCCAGTCCTAGCTCTTCCGGATCCATGGCAACCGTGGAAGGTGCAATGTGATGTGTCGGTAGTAGGACTCGGAGCCGTCCTCATGCAGAACGGTCACCCAGTTGCGTATGAGAGCTGGAAGCTCATCCGTGCAAAAACGCGGTACACGACTAGGGATCAAGAGCTCCTTGCTGTAGTATATGCCTTCAAGATGTGGCGTTGCTACCTCGAGGGTGTTGAAGGGGGTGTGACAGTCATGACCGACCATAATCCATTGGTGTTTTTCTGAAAGCAACCGAAAATTTCAAGACGACAGGCGCATTAGAGCGAATACCAGAGCTGATTCTCGTTCACGTGGGAATATCGGCCAGGATGCATCAATGTGGTCGATCCACTAAGCCGACAGCTTGTGGGAGTTAAAGCAACCACCGAGGTCGGTGGGTGTTTTATGGTCATTGCAGTAGCAACAATACAATCACCAGATCCCCCTGCACCTCTGCGGCAACCACCACGATTAATTATCCATTACAACGGTTTTGTAATTAGGATCCAGATGGGATACTATGTGAATTCTTGGTTTCAAGACTCTCAAAATCTAGAAAAGTACGACTTCATGGAGGCCGCAGGAATCTTCTGGCACGGAGAACAAGTTGTTGTGCCAAACTCGGGAGACCTTCGAGCAAAAAGTATCTCCCAGTTCCACGACTAGCCGGTCGCAGGTCAAGTGGGACGCCAATTGACCGGACAGGCACTCTCGGACCACTATTGGTGGCCAGGATGGAGTGTCGATGTTCGCAAGGATTGCATAACATGCGACCCATGTCTTCGAATAAGGCTAGTAACAAGAAGCCAGCTGGACTCCTCCAACAGCTTCCGATTCCTGGGACTCCATGGGAGTGCGTCAACATGGACTTCATTACTGGTCTTCCGGACATGGCCCGTGGCCACGATGCAATACTAGTGGTTGTGGATATTTTGACGAAGATGACACACTTGATTCCTATAACCACTGACGTGAAGGCAAAGGAGACTGCTCGTCTCTCCTTTGAGGGTGGCGTAAAGTACCACATCTTGCCGTTGCGCATTATCTCTGATCGAGATAAAAAAAATTCAAGTACGTTCTGGCAAAAGATGCACAAGTACTTTGGTAGTGAGTCGCAAATGTCCACATTATTTCACCCTCAAACGGATGGAAAAACAGAGCACATGAATCACACTCTGAGAAGATCCTCCGCATGTACGTGGACCCTTCCATGCATGATTGGGACGAATTCCTAACACCAGCAGAGTTTGTGGTGAACAACTCGGTGAACGAGTCCACACAGTTCACCACGTTTGTGTTTAATAGTGGTCAGCATCCAGTGGTACCCTCTTGATTGGTGAAGAGTAGGAGTACAGAAGGGCAGGTTCCTTCTACTCAAGCCTATGCCGAGCGCATCGACTCCTTGTTACAGGAGGCGAAGGGTCACCTTCAAGCAGCTCGGCAATGACAAAAGGCATATGCCGACAAAGGTTTCTGGGAGGTCTCGTTTGACATCTGTGACAAAGTGATTCTTAGCACTAAACACCTTCGGCTGAAGTCGCTAAGAGCAAGAAAACTTCTACCGAAGTGGATTGGGCCATTTCCCATAGAGGCATGCATTGGGCCAGTGGCATACTGATTACTACTTCCGCCGAGTATAAAGATACATGACGTGTTTCATGTGAGCGTGCTGGCTCCATACACGACATACAGAACCGTTCAGCCACCGCCAGCAGCCCTTGCTTTCGATGGTCAATACGAGGTCCTTTGCCTACTCCACCACCAAGAACGTACTCTTCGGTTGTGCATTGTTAGGGAGTACCTCGTTCATTGGGCCGGTTGTGGACCTAAACATAATTCATGGGAGCCCGAATCTCGATTGCCCACAGGGGTTCTCAACGAGTACTCGAGCAAGCTTGCAGCTTGCACAGATTGACGTATGGTAGGAGGTACCACCTGAACGCGGAAAAAGTGAACAACATTCCCAGAGGGCAGCGTTCATGGACAGTGACCATATGAGGTCGGGGACACCCAACATGGTTGTCGCGCAGACGCTCCAGCCTAGGGGGGGCACAAGCCGTGCTGACCTACAAGCTGCAGCTTAGGTCCAAGTGCCATGCACCTGTTCATGTCTAGCTGGTGATTGAAATTATTGATTTTCTTTCACAACGTCGATGACTCACTAACTGACAATCCTGCTTGTTGTTCATGAACCGAGACGGTTCATAACAAGTGGGGAGGAATGTAGCGGGAGGGCCGGTTCGGCCCTCCCTCCTCGCAGAAATGAGGGGTGGTTGCGCACCACCCCTCGCGTCAGAAAGGGCTGGCTGGCGGCCAGCATTTTGCTGGCCGCCAGCCAGCTCGCTGCCGACCGGATGGAGACCGGCGACCAGCCAAGCGACCAGCCGGCCAACGGCCGGCCAGCCGCCAGCCGCCGATCGCGGCCTCAGCCCGATCGGTGGCTGAGGGGCCACAAGGGCCTCGAGGACGAGGCCTCGTGGCCTCGTGCCCTTGCCCCCCTTCGTCCTCCTTTCAAACGAGCAAGCGAGGATGAGGGATAGGGGGAGCGAGGGTGAGGACGAGAGAGTTGGCGCGAAATCGCCAGCGTGCCTCGCACGCGACGATTTTGTGCAAGAACGGAAAAACGTAAATAAAAGTTTGTTTGCGACAAACTTTGACATAAAATGAAGGAAGCAACTCGTGCAAACCCACGAGTTCGAGGTAAAAACCCCCGGTTTGGGTCCAAAAACCAGGGGTAAGGTTAAAAATGGAAATGGGCCTCCGGAGAATCAAATGATTCGAGTCTCCCTGCTCTGGGGTGTTGATGACGATTGCCCCTCAATCCTGCGAAGAAGGTAAACTCCTTAGGCGGACTGAGAACGCCATTCTACGAACTCCGACGACGAATTCAGAGCTGGGGTTGGAGTCTCAACTTGTTACACGTACCGTACGGTTGTCACCGATAACAATTGCACCTTTCGATGGCTCGTACTTCAGGCAAATCTGTCGGGTAAAGCCAAGGCTAACAAAAGAGTCGTCTCCTCCAATATCCGTAAGTACATTCACGAGATCACCAGCTAGTTGCCCTTTGAACTACATTGTCATCTTGCCTCTACTCTTCTGAGTGACCATGCTTGACGACGGCAAGCCGAGTTTGTGATAAACACGGAATCTGTACGACGAACGTCCCAACTCCCATGATTCACCCACTCGAGCCCACATCTTGTGGGAACATATGAATTCGGCTAGCACCTTCCAGTCTATAAATTTTACTAGGTCACAATCGTCGACTAAAGGTACCGCGAACATGATTGGACTCATTGCTTTGAGGGCATTTGCTTCAATAACTATGTCACACAACTCTTGCAGAGTGGTCGGTGTCGCCACCACTAAGCATGTACGATCATGCATCTCGTCCGGCGATGCAAGGTTTAGTGGGCAATGTCGGTCAACAAGTGTAGAATGCGGTTCAACAAGAGGAGAGAAAACATCAGAGGAATTTGAAGTCGTCAAAAACTCAAATTGTTTAACATCCTCATCTGAAAACATGAACCCACACTCGTGATCCAGTTTCACCCCTGAGTGGTCCCCACTAACGTCACTCAGGGGTGGGGAAAACCCGCGCCACGGCCATGTCCGTTACCACGGCCGGGCCCATTCCCGCGACCGCGACCCTGTCCACGGCCTTGTCCGCGGCCTCCTGCCGCACCATCCCCATGAGGTGCTGCTGCTACAGCTAACGTCGCGGCCTCTTGTCCACCACCAGCAGCCTTAGGGCACTAGGTCCTAAAGTGGCTCAACTGCATGCAGTTGTGGCAGATCCCTTCACGGAATGCTACGTTGCGATGCTCACGCGCTGCCTGCAGCTCGTCATTCTCGCGACTGCGCTTGTGGTTGGGGCCCTTGTGTCCACCAGCCTTCTTGGCAGGAGGGTTTGCGGGCTGCTTGCCCTTGACCGCGCCTCGCTGTCAAGGTGACCCACCAGCCCCTACAGCGTCCATGCGCATGTCGCGGCCTTGCTGTGCACGTGCGTTTGGCCGTGCATGAGAGTAGTGCTTCGGGTTCGCTCATGTAGTCGCGCAACACCCTCCAGCTTGTCCAAGCTAAGCTAGTGGCTGTCGTTGTTGTCTTGTCCTTCAGCTTCTCGCTGGCGAGACCATCACGCAAGTACTCCAGCAGCATGCACTCTGGGTACTTGAAGGTCTGAGTCCCATCGCCCTCGGTGAAGCTTTTGGCTTCTTCCACGAGTGCGGTGATATCGCTCAAGTAGGATTCGAGCGAGCCATCTAGCTGCCAGATCTTGTGGAAGGCGCACTGCGCCTCCTCACGTTGGATGCATTTCTTGTGCATGATCGTGTAGAAGGCCTCCCAAGGCATGGGCTGCCACTCGAGGTGCAGTTGCTACGTTATCCACTCCTTGACCACATACTTGAAGAGTTTGTCTTCAAGGTGCGTCATGGTAAGGTCATCCCATTGGCTAAGTGGAGCCTTGTGGACACGTAGAACGTGCTCCATGTGATTCAGCCAGTCAGTCAGCTTCACGCCCTTCCAGAAGATCTCCACACTGTGGAGGATGGACGTGTTCATGACCGATCCTGAAGTCATCGAGGTAGGCAAGTCGTCGCTGCCACCGGAAGTGGCATCCGCAGCTGGGGCATGCTGCGCTTGCTGCTGCATCCGCACCTGGGTCACGCTCTGTAATGCCTTGTCGAGGTCGTTGCATCGGCGGCTTGCCTTATGGGCGGCCAGGCCCTGCAATTGGCAATCACGGTCGAGGTCCGTGATGCTATGCCGGATGTGGGCCAACAAGTTTGCGAACGCGAACTTGGGCTTTGATGTCGTCAGAGCATTGGCGATAGCCTCCAGGGCCTTAAGTTGTCAGTGCACCCTTATCCATCGCAGGAGGGTACGGTTCGCGTACACGCCTCCAAGGAGTCCCACTTTTTGGAGGAGACTATCATCGGCGACGACGCTCGAGTGGGCGCCGCCTTGTCCCATTGCGGCCCCATCGTAGGAAGGGGGGTCCGCCCCCATTCCTCTGAGTGGTGCCTTATCTCCACCGTCAGTGGTGATCTTGAGTCGGCCTGTCGCCTCAACAGACAACTCCACGAGGGTATGACGGTCATCGCGAATTGCTTTCGCGGCGTCGTCGTCGGGCTCATTCTTGCGTGAACTTCCCGTGTTAGTGCTTTCAGCGCCGTGTCTACTCTCCGCAGTCTTGCTACCGTTGGCAACTTCAGGCGATGCGACGAGTGCCTTATCCTTCTCGAGCAATGGGCTCTAGTTCACCGCACGACGATGGCGATGGTCGCGATCCTCGTCGCCTTCACCATCGTCGGCATCGTGCTCTTCGCCGGGGTCCTCCTCCGAGAGATCCTCCCCTATCACATCGTCCGTCGCGTGGGGGTCGCCCGCGTGTGCGTCGACGTACTCGTCGAGCAATTTTTCGGCCTCCGCATACTTCTCGGTGTCCCCGAGGTTGGCATCAGTTGCCTTCGGCGTTACGGTTGCCTTTGGCGGTACGCTTGCCTTTGGGGTGGCAGCCGTGCTTGCAGCGGCGACTCCTAAAATTCAGAGTCCGTCGAGAGCTCGTGGTGAGGCCGTTACCACCTTGCCCTTCTTGGTCTTGGACGGTCCGACACTAGTCATCTCGTTGCCCGTATAGCTAGCACGTGAAGACCATTGTGAGAATCATCCCACAATGTTAAGAAGGAATCGCCTCCCACAAATACCTTGCGCTCACGGTCGGTGAGGCAACTATAAATTCAATTTCTATTTTCCTAGGCCGCCACGTCGGCACAAGGTCTTGGTTTTTGGAACTAGACTTCCTAAGCCGTGAATCACGACATTGGGAAGGACTAGTACCTAGGAAAACAAAAGATTGAAATGCAAGTGAATGACAAAACAAATGTGAGTGTCGCTCACAAGACAAAGGAAAATGATTACAAAGGAGTTCTAGTAAATCCTAGCAACTCCTTCACTCCCTCTTCCTACTTCTTGTCCTTCCTTTGTATTCTTGTCCTCCTTGGCCTCCTCTTGAGTCTTTGCGCACTTTGGGCCTTTTGGCAGCGTCTTCCTTGAGCCGGCGGCGTTGGGGAAGCCGCCAAAATCTTGAAGGTGTTTTCCTTCCTCCTTTTTTGGGTGCTCTCAGGTTGGAGAGCTTCTGGCCATGGGAAAAAAATGTTGTCCCAATTTTTGGATAAAAAGGAAGGAGGGAGCCTTGAAAAGAGGGGGAAATCTTGGTGGTTTGGGGATGGGCACTCCCCACCCCGTCCCACAAGAATCCCTTAGGTCCCCTGGAGGTGAGGAGAGACTGGAGAGAAGAGGCTGCCTCGAGTAGAGCTCTTTTTCAGCTCTCCAACGCACTTAACATCACTTAGATCCGTCAAGTGTAGATGCCGTAGTCCCTTCTGGCATTTCTGCCGCTGCTTGCAGCTTCCAGCGGCGTTTTATAGAGGACGTAGCCGCCGTTTCTGTCGAACCCTTGGTCGCGAGGGTCGTTTGGCTCTGAGAACAATTGTTACGGGTCGAACCTCCAGCTCCTGCTATAAAGTCGTCGTCGGAGATCGCAGCATGGCGTTCTCAGTCTGCGTCAGGGATTTACCCCCTTCGTAGGACTGAGGGGCAATCGTCATCAACAACCCAGGGCAGGGAGACTCGAATGTTTTGAGTCTCCGGAGGCCCATTTCCGTTTTCAACCTTACCCCTGGTTTTGGGACCCAAACTGGGATTCTTTATCTGGAACTCGTGTCTTCGCATCAGGTATTTTGTCATTTTTATGGCAAACTTCGTCGCAAACAAACTTCGATTTACGTTTTGATGTTCTGGCGCGAAATCGTTGCGCGCGAGGCACGCTGGCGATTTCGCGCGAGTTCTCTCGCCTCTCGTCCCTCGTCCCCCTCCCTCGTCCTCGCTCACTCGCTTGCAAGGAGGACGAGTGGGGGTGAGGGCACGAGGCCACGAGGCCTCGCCCTCGAGGCCCTCGTGGGCCCTCAACCGCCGATCAGGCTGAGGCCGCGATCGGCGGCTGGCGGCTGACCAGCCGGTGGCCGGCCGGTCGTGTGGCCGGCCGTCGGCCGTCCAGCCTTCCGTCAGCGAGCTGGCCGGCGGCCAGCGAAATGCTGGCTGCCGGCCATCCCTCGCTGACGCGAGGGGTGGTGCGCAACCACCCCTCGCTTTAGCGAGGAGGGGGGGCCGACCCGGCCCTCCCGCTACATACAAAATATCAGAAGCATCAATGGATCACAAGTAGCAATGAAGGTATCAATGCACTGCAAGAAATATATGAGCTCCCTCGCCAAACATGGCTCCGTAGCGGAAGCCATATTTGACGACACCTGAATGCTAGCAGAAATTAACGCAGATCATGAGCACGCATTGTATCATAAAACCAGCTTATGAGGCTCGAATTCCGTACATGCACCATGGTTGTTTTGCACAAACCAAGCATTACGAGGTGAGGTTCGATGCCGATTCTGTATGTAGCGTTGTCCACTCTGACGAATAGGATGTGTATGTCACGTGATATGACACGTATTGGTGGATTTCTTTCAAACAAACAAGATAGCACCGTCGGTGAAACGTGTGAAAAGATTAATATATCTTCTCCCAATTGTCTGGGTTGGAACGTGTTTGGCATGTTTTATTTTACTTCGTCAAATGGGCACGAGGCCAAGATGTGACTCGATGGCCTGTTTCAAGCGCAATTTCTTCTATGGGTAAAATTCCTAAGGGAATTCCACTGACGTTTCCACTTCAATTTTGATGTGTAAGACCTCCTGCCAGGTCATGTCTTTCCTCTGGCACATGTCGCTCAAATGACGTCCATTTTCATTGCTCTTGAAATGGGGACAAGACCAAGAAACACCACAAGTTGGTGCATGGAGATTCGTCATCTTGCCACCCCGTCCAATGGACCTTCGTGATGCATGGATGGGTGGATGAAGATCAAGTGTATGTTGGACTCAAAGTTCACCACATCTCAAACCAATCCACACACCATGTGCTGGACCTGGATGTTAAACCTCCGGATTGTTGTCAATTATGGTGCCCTCCATCCAAATCCATCATGCTGTGTTTGCATGTGATTCGTGTGGCCCCATACCTTACTGCTTGATGATGATGTTATTAAATGAATTAGTCGGGCCACAAGTTTTTTTTATTTGGCTATATGCTTGATATTTTATCTGAAGGATGAAGACGTTCAATTAATTCCTTCGGCTAGGTTTGGCATTTGAGAGCGAAAAAAATTCCAAAACCTGTTTGCGTAGCTGTCCGAGGCCACGCAAACGCCCGATGTTTTGGTGTTGACAATAGAATTGGCCAGGACGGAAGTCGAGTAGGACCGTTTTCTAGCTAAATCACGAATTAAAGATTACATAATGAGGTGGTTTTGTTTGTTTCGAAAACACGACACGAAACATATTCAGAACGGATTAAGACTACATGTCATGAATTCTTTGTGAGACTGAAATCACCAGGCAGTAGGGTATGTGATGTTTGGTGATCCATGGATACGTAAGATCTTGTTTGTATCAGTAAATACCATGGGTTCGTGATACATCCATTCTAACATGTTTCCAGGTAATGGTTACATATATATAAATACCTATTCTGCCATGCTAACACGTATGTGTTTTTCCTCCTTGTGCATCATACCACGTGGTAGGAAACAATTTCAACATTCGAAGCCATGTGTTGTAGTCCTCACCCTCAGAAACAACAACAGCTAAATGACATGTATTACACTGTAACATTCCTCAATTGGACGTGATATGCAGTTTAAAAGCCACTGCTCCCAAAGGGGAAGATGTGTATGGATATTGCCCATGATATCACACATGGGACATTACTAGCCACGGCATGCGTGTGCAACGAGGGAGTTCAGGGTTCACTATGATCATATCCTTGAAGTCTGGAGCAGCATCACAAAAGATGTCCTCGGGCTCGATGTTGAACGGAGTTAGCTTGTCACAACCTTGAGGCTCATGCTCTAGTACACCTTGATCGCTAAATATGTGTATTCCTTGTGCTAAGACATTTTACTGTCAAAATCATTGAATCTTGTTGAAATTTCAAGTATTTGTTTTTACATTTTCAATGGAAGAATATATAAATAAATGTTATTCCACGTCTATTGAGTGCATAAGAAACGGAGTATTGGCTTATAGTGCGTTAGGACAAAAGACTACCAAGAGATTCATATGGTTCAATCATAATAAGGGATTGAAAATACTGGTTCACGAATCCCCATGTAACATTTGTTATATCCATACTTGAATGGAAAGAATAAGGAGAAGTTTAGCAAAATTTCTTGACCCTTGTATGTCTGGTTCAGAGCATTTGATTGCACTCTCGTTACCTGAAAGAATGGAGACGTTCTGATCGAACGTTTATTGTTATCCCGTGGAATATCGCCGCATTCTCTGTGGTTGGCCCCATCCACGTCATTCGAGCGTGGAGGCGTCTATCTCAGACCAACGAATCACCATCGAGCTGTATGAGCGATCGTCGGCAGTGCCAGCAGCAAAACAGTCGCAGTCGTTATGAGCCACGAGCGGTCGCTTCAGTCAGCACGCTCTGCGGCCATGAGAGATGCCCCGCTGGCCGGCTAACATCAACTTCGCGAACCGAGGCCGGACGACTTTTTCCGCGAGCTGTTTCGCGAGGAGCGGAGTGAGAGATGCCTCGCACAGCCTGTCGTTTGTGCCACGTGGATTTGTGATCCTTGTACTCCATCGACAATTCATCCTCATCGCCTCATCCCGGGTCCGTCCCGGCTGGTCCATCCGTTGGATGGGAGAGCGTTTTGCTCCTATTTGGGTCGAGCAGCTACATGGCCAGGCTACTGCGACAGCAGTGCTGCAGAGGCGGGTGTGCCCCCTCAGCTGTGCACGGGAATCGGACGCAGGACATGTTCTCATCGGACATTCTCTGATTCGCCAGAGATTTTCCCCCCTCAGGCTTCGTGCGGACGCATGCTTGCCTAAGCATGGGGTGAGCAGGTCTGAAATGCGAACGGTGCCGTTGGCTGCTGCATGGGCCTGGCCAGCGGCGTCGCCATGGATCGCGGTGGATGCGGGTTTCGGATACGGAAGGCGCCTCGGATCAGAGGCGAAGTGGGATCTGGTCGCAACGGTAGTCATATGTCGCCTGAGAACGTATGCAGAGTGTCCCCAGTCGAGATTGCACTCGGTCACCCACTTCGAACACAGCAGCCATGGCCGCCATGTCCGCCGCTCAGGTGAATCCGCTTGTCCTGCGTTGGTTGCCAGCTTGTAGCTCGTTTGCTCGAGAGAAACGACGATTTCGTGTAGAAATGGGGTAATGGAGGAAGTGTCTAAGCGCCGTCCGTCTGTTGCTTCAGATGACTGGCAAGGGCCTGGCCGAGTTCCAGGGCCTCCGCAGCACCGTTGCCCCCACCTTCGGCACCAAGAAGGTCGATGATCTGTCCGTCCGTGTCTCCGCCGTGACCTCCACCGTGAGTTTTCCGTCTGTCCCCTCAAGACTGCTCGTAAGCCAAGTCGCATCCGGCAAGGTCAACTTGTTAACGGTTCTTCGTTGTGTTCTCAGAAGGCTAACGGTGCCGCCAAGCGCGCTGTCGCTGAGGCCAAGACCATCAAGGTCGCCATCAATGGGTTTGGACGTATTGGCCGCAACTTCGTTCGCTGCTGGCACGGACGCGAAAACTCTCCCCTTGACGTCGTTGCCATCAACGACACTGGCGGAGTGAAGCAGGCTTCTCACCTGCTCAAGTATGACTCCATGCTTGGCACATTCGATGCCGACGTGAAGATTGCGAGCGACTCCTCCATTTCCGTCGATGGCAAGGAGATCAAGATCGTGTCGGACCGGAACCCTTCCAACCTGCCATGGGGGTAAGCG
>SZWC01000266.1:262391-277302 GCA_023375785.1 Penium margaritaceum | reverse complement strand
GCCGAGGATGAAACACTCGCCCTGCCGTAACTTCATGCACAGACGTCATAAACAACGTTCCGTTTGAACCAGAACGTCCAGCACGATGAGTTGGAAAAACCCCCCAGAACACGTCTCCAGTTTCTTGGGTCTCGACCGGCGAGCAAGGCACATAACTAAGCACCAGACAACACGTCACGAGCTCCCAACATGCACACACTGGTTCAAGGCTTTGGGTCTCCACGTCGCACCGCTACGACCCACCAGGTGTGCGGGTCTCGACGAGCACAACCTTGACCAAAAGTATCATACTAGACCCAAACTAACCACGCTGTCCTCATAAGGGTGTCAGGGCAAAGCCCACACACCAACACCCCTCCCAGGTTGCAGAGCCTGACAACGCGGCAACCCTAATGGTGGTTTCAAGGTGCTGGGCTCCCTCGCCACACTGGTACAACCCACCAAGTGTGCGGGTCTCAACCATCAGTACCTCGAATGGATCCATTGTGGGGGTCACAACCCACTCGTGCTGTTACCTCAGGAATGTCAGGCCAAATTTCATATCAGAACAGTTGGGTCCGCATCAGGGATATGCACAAGCATGGATTCGACCGAGTAGTCATAGTAAGCTGTAAAAACAGACGGGGACAACTCACATAACAACAGGTTCCATTTTAACATGTTTTAGAGTGGAAAGTGGCAAGAGGCATGCACCACATATGCGTGTGGTCGATGTGGTTTACTTTTTTCTTAGTCAGGCATGCTTAGAACAGGTGGTTGTATGGTGATGCTGGGTGGCTGAACCCTTTGGACCACCCAAGCGGGTTCTCTCGGTGTGTGAGAAACCACGGACGAATCTTTGTTGACTGGCGCGATTTGACCCAAGGGTAGCGTCCTGGTCCCACGTTGAGAGCCTCGCGCGGGTGGCCCACTCAACTGGCATACATCACCTCGTTTCCCTGTTACACTTTCATCTTCTTCAAGCATTAGCTTTTTAATCCTAGCCCGTTCTTCCCTATTTCATGGCCGTGTGTTTGGTTCACGTGTTGTGAGTGTCTCTCCTCAAACCCTAGCATTCTTCCCTACCTATTGGGATGAGAGCAAGGGAGGCGTACTCCTATCCTCAACAGAGGGGGATTTTTCACCCCTCTTCTTGATACAGGGCCGGGCCCACTGCCGTGGTGCCTCTTTACTCAGGCGGGAATCAAAGCAGCCTTAGTCAGTGTTCCTGCATGTGNCCCTGTTACACTTTCATCTTCTTCAAGCATTAGCTTTTTAATCCTAGCCCGTTCTTCCCTATTTCATGGCCGTGTGTTTGGTTCACGTGTTGTGAGTGTCTCTCCTCAAACCCTAGCATTCTTCCCTACCTATTGGGATGAGAGCAAGGGAGGCGTACTCCTATCCTCAACAGAGGGGGATTTTTCACCCCTCATCTTGATACAGGGCCGGGCCCACTGCCGTGGTGCCTCTTTACTCAGGCGGGAATCAAAGCAGCCTTAGTCAGTGTTCCTGCATGTGCGGCATGTAGGCGGTCAATCACGGAACGAACCTGATGGTGGACCTCAATCACGTGCGCGTCAGCATGAGCCACCGCCTCTTGTAGCCTCACGGCCTCGTCGTGCAGGTCGTAGTCCTCTGCATCAGCCGTCAACTCATCTGTCGCCTGGTCGCCAGCTGCTGGCAGGGAATCAACCCCAGACAACGTGTTTGAATTTTGAGTGTCTATATCTATAGGAGGTGCTATTACAGAGGCACCGGAAGCTGCTCACACACCTGTCACTCGGCCGTCGACTGTTGGCCAAACGTTAGCATCTGTCGGTGAATCTTCCTCTGCTGCATCGTCGCCGTCATCGAGAGCTTGTACAACATCCTAGGGCTCCTCCCACCCCCTAGTGCACAACTAGTTGTCCATCTGTTGCTGAACTTCCGCTCTTCCCCGACGTGCATCCTGTAGAGACCACTAAGCTACCTCGAGAAATGTGTGCACATCCTCAATGCACTCCTCAGCAGCCCGTTGTGCTGGAACATCTGTAGTATAACAACGCCTACTGGCCTCCCGAAGCTCGGCCATGAGATCCTACACGTGCGCCTCCGCTCGAGCCATGACCGCCTCATGCTCGTCAACCGCAGAGTGTAGGTGCTCGCGTATAGGAACTGCAGCTTGGACGTGTGTAGCTATGTCATTGGCTGGAATTGCCATGGTGTCAGTGATGCCGTTCATGGGAGCCATGAGCTGGAGGTCCACAGCTCGCTCTGCATCCTCCATGGTAGGTTTACCTGTAGGGGTGACTACTGCATGCTCATCAGATGCCGCGGTCGTAACGACCACTTGAATGTCAGTAGTGTTGAGCACGGTAACGGTTGCTCCTGCACGAGCTGTCGCTAATGAGATATCCACTAACATCGCATCTTACAACTGTCGGCGCAAGTTTGACCACCTCCACACTACACTGTGCAATGTCCACTCAGTAGCCTCCAGACGCGTGTGCAGATCCCGGACGTTTACTGTCGCTACCCGACAATTCGCGACATCTGCGGTACTATAATGTGTGATCTCTGCTTGTTGCTCAAGCATGAGGTCCTGCAGGTGCCTATTCGCACGTGTCACTACATCCTCCTAGTCGCGAAGCGCAGGGTGTAGACGCTTGAGCATAGGGGCCGGCTCGGCTGCTGGTGCATCAGCTACTACTTGAGCTGCGTCCTCCGCGTTGGTTGCACCTCCACAGATAGCTGTGGTAGTGGCAATGGCCATAACAAACATGCTGGCAACCTCGACATCTCCTGCCTCTCCAGGTACCCCGTCTACATGTGTACCTGTAATGGCTGATGCTGCAGATGAGGGAGCGTCTGTCCCTGCGGAGGCCTACCGATTGCTACAAGTGCGATGATCATTGTGGTGTCTACACCAACAAAGGCATCCACTGCCCATGTCCCGTCTATAGTAACGACTACTACTATTGCTAATGTCACGACGGCGGTGGCTGCCGACACGCCCACTATGTAGACGTCTGCTCGACATGTGTCGTTTGTCACCGCCATTGCTGCTACTGCCTCATCCACCGCTTCTACAACACCTGCCTCTGTGGTCACGGACTCCACTACGTTAACTACAGTCGCCATCTCCATGTCCATCTTTACGTAAGCCTTTAACTCCACGTGGGACCACTCGTCCGCCTCCTGCTTTGCCTCGGACCACTCCTCAGATGACTCTTCCTCACTGAGAGCATCTCGTTGTGCAGCACCATCCGTCGTATCCCTCCTGCACTCTTCGTTGGTCGTTGGCGGATACTCCATCCCCCCTTAGACCGACACACCGGTAGAAGCTGGGAAGGGGTGGCGTACAACCCTGCAACCGATGAGGAGAGATTGAGCTTCGCGGTAACGTTTTCCACTCTTGCTGCTATCGCTACCTCCTGAGCATGTCTAGCCAAACGTGCCGTCCGCTACCTCGCATGCCAAGTGCGAGCGTGAGGAGTGCATGCTAAAGGGACTACCATAGAAGCAGAGGGGGTAGAGGTCGGGATGACTCGAACTGACTCTAGGACAGAGCGGAGGGCGTTAGATGTGGAGCTAAGGTCAAGAGGCGTGGCACCGTCAAGTGACGCCATTGACAACTGACACCTAATCGCTCTACCGTTGGGTCTTCTACATTCTGGAGAAGAGCGATGTCACCCGTGCCATTCAGGACTGTCTTGTCCTCGCGGAGCGCAAGTGTGGTCGATCCCTTTGGCGTTTTTGTTTCGATCACGGTGGTGAGTACATGGGCAAGACCACGATTTTTCTTGCCCCCCGCGGTATCCATCACAAGACGTCTGCGCACTTCATGCCCCCTTCAAACGGCGTCTCCGAGCGGTGGAACTGTACCATGCCTGATGTCGTGCGCACCATGCGGGTGAATTTTGGCCTCTCCGATAACTTCTACTTTGAAGCCATGGCCTACATGACATGGGTCTGGAACCGGATTCCTCACGGACCCCTTCCCCGCTAGTCCACGCCGTACCAGCACTGGTGCGGTCAGCGAGCCGACCTCCACCCTATTCGCGTCTGGGGCTGCATAGCCAGTGTGCGGCTGCCCGCCCTGCAGCAGGGCGGCAAGCTCGTCCCCCGTGGGCGTCCTTGCACCTTTCTTGGGGTCTCCCGTCAGTCCAAGACTCGGCACTTCTGGGATCCCCCAAGACACTACATCGTCGAGTCCCGCAATGCCCTCTTGTTTGAGGAACTGTTTTTGCGCGATCTCATTTGCTCCGACTCATTGGTGTCCCTCCCGTCACATGAAAGAGTGGTGAGTCCGTCCTCCGTCCTACCGCTTCCGAGTGGCACATCATGTACTCCCTCCAAGCCAGCGGTCCCAGTCGCACACGCTGGCTCCTCCAAGACAACAGTCCCAATCACGCCCGTTAGCCCCTCGGAGCCAGCAGTCCCTGTTGCGCCCCCTGGCCCTTTGGACCCAGGAGCCCCAGTCGTGTCAACCGGTCCCTCCGAGCCGGCGGTCTTACGTTTGTCCACTGGTCCCTCCGGACCAGCAGCCACAGTCGCGCCCGCAGACCCCTCCAGGCTAGCAGCCCCAGTCACGTCCGCTGGCCCCTCTGGACCAGCAGCCCCAGCCGCGTCCGCTGGTCCCTCCGGGCCATGAGCCTTGTCCGCCTCCATCGGCTCGTCAGACTCGGGATCCTCTCCTGCCCTACCGCGCTACACGCGTGGTCCAGGCGCCAACTCCTTCGTCCATGGTTCATTGGAGGATGAGGAGCTCTACATGGTTCAGCCTCCAGGCTTCGACGATGGCACAGGGAGAGCTTGGTGGATGCGGAAGGTCCACTACGACATGAAACAGTCGCCTCGGTGCTAGAAACATGAGATCAGTAGTACGCTCCTTCGTGGCGGCGTTCAGTGCAGTACCGCTGACCCCGCACTATTCGTCAGCCCTTGAGGTTAGACCCTCGCCGCTGTCCTGGTCTACATTGACGATCTCCTCATTGCGTTGTCTGACATGGGTGCATTCCAACGTGTCAAGGAATTGTTGTACACTGCCTACCAGATGAAGGATCTCGGGTCTGCCCGAGTCTTCCTGGGCATGGAGCTCGAGCATGATCGCTCCTAGGGAATCTACATGTCCACCAGGTTGCCTATGTGCAGACTCTGTCCACTCGCTTCGTCGATGACCTGCCCCTCGTGCCCAGCGAATCTTCACCGATGTCACCTGATGTCCAGGTGAAGCTGAAGAGTCCTGACCCAACCGTTGTGGACGGCCAGTTGACGTGACCACATATCTGCGAGTCATCGGGTGAGTAATGTTCCTGGTGACGACTATGTGCCCAGGCATCGCGTTTGCCGTAAACCTCCTGGCTCAATTTTCTCAGGAGCTGTGTTACCTCCACTTTGAGGCCGCGATCCGAGTACTGCGCTACATCATCTCGACTCCTCGGCAAGGTCTCATGTTGCGCCGCTAGCCGTCTATTGTCACGGTGGGCTACTCCGAGAGTGACTGGGCCGGCAGTCCAGACGGTATGAATCGCACAGGCTGGATCTTTCTGATCGGTGGCATGGCTGTGTCCTGGCGCAGTGGCAAGTAGGTGTGCATTGCACATAGCACTGCTGAGGCTGAGTACGTGGCCCTTGGCTCAGGTGCATGTGAGAATGTATGGTTGCGTCGTCTGTTGTCTGAGTTGCGTCAGTCCGTCGCATCCATCACGTTGCATTGTGATAATGAGAGTGCCATGGCCATCGCCGACAATGACAGCGTGCATCACACACGCACAACGCACATCAACGTTGAGTATCACTATGTGCGTTCACTATAACATAACGGCAGCATCAGCATTGTGTAACATGAGACAACATGGCAGCTCACTGACTTCTTGACCAAGGCACTGAAGCGCGACTCGTTCAAGAAGGCTCTGAGATTGGTTGGCATGCATCCGGGAGTGACTCTATTTGTCCCTGCCTGCGTCTTTGCGTGCCCTGGGGGAATATGGTTATTGATGTTGGCTCTAGTGGGTGTGGAGGTACCCTTAAGGATGCCTAGCTCTCACTGGTTCACGCTACCAAGGTTTGGGCAGCCAATGGACACCAATGGTAAAGAGTGTGGAGCACAAGGATCACGGACAAGAGTGGACAGAACATGTCGCATTCAGTAGATCTGATTTGAAACATTTTTTTATCAATCAGCATAGTGAGATTACATCAGATCCTTATAGCCTGTGATCTAAGATTTCCAACGCATCCAAGCACGTCTAAAACGGAGCAGTAGAGCCCCTTCTACGGCCGTCGAAGTAACCCTTGGTGGAGCCGCCCACCTGGCCTTGCACTCTAGGCAACGGGAGGCGCTTCGACGATGACCCGTCGAAGCGCCTTTCTTCGCCCAGAAGTCAACGAGAAGTCCATCCTGGTCAAGGAGGTCCTTATGGTCACCTCATTCATGCCCCTGGTGCATTTGGAGGCCATTAGAAATGAACTCGGATCCCTGGCGGTGGAATATCCCGCCATCCATGGCGGGTACCAGATTCCACCCACCCAATACCCATTTTTTGGGCTAGGCTAACTTTCTGAATACTCATTCAAATCGAGCGATTCAAAGCTCGAACTTACATGGAAAAATCCAAGGAATCCAAATCTTGTCAGATCAGGTGTTTGACCACTCCTCAGTGGTCGAACCAGGGAGTACGATCAACGGCACTCATGGCAAGGGGCACACCATGTCAACAATCTCCCCCTTGCACCGCAGCCTTGATGCCCTATCCTTGGAACCTGTAGCATTTTTAAACCTCACAGCGCAGTCCAAGCTCCATGGAGCTCGCTTCGTGCCTGTCCTTGGGCTGTGCGTTGGTCATGGCATCGGCGAGCATGCGCTTAGTGCCACAATGCACAATAGCCGCATCTCCCTTCGCCACCAAGTCCCGCGCGTAGTGATGCCGGATCTCGATGTGCTTGGTCCTCCTGTGCAGCACCGGGTTCTGGGTCAGGCTGATGGCACTCATGTTGTCAACGTTGAGCACCGTCGGCTTCCTTTGTGGCACGCCGATCTCCTCTAACAGCCGACGCAGCCACACCGCCTCCTTTGCGGCTTCCGTGAGCGCGATGTACTCTGCTTCGGCACTGGACAATGCAACAGAGTCTTGCTTCCTGCTTGCCCATGAAACTGCTGCACCACCAAGCACAAACACATACCCTGACGTTGATTTTCTTTCATCCACATCACCAGCCTAGTCGGCATCAGAGTAGCCGACCAACTCGAGGGAGTCATCACGCGCTCCCCTTCCAAACACGAGCCGCGACCATTTTGTCGCCTTGAGATAGCGGAGGATCCGCTTCACCGCTTGCCAATGCAGCGGCCCGGGGTCAGCAACATAGCGGCTCACTTGGCCCTTCGCAAAGGCTAGCTCAGGCCGCGTCGCCACCATGGCATACATGATGCTCCCCACCGTGGACTGGTATGGCACACCTGCCATCTCCTCCTTCTCCTCGTCCGTGCTCGGGTCCATGCTCGAGCTCAACTCACATGTGGTTGTCATGGGTGTGCCGATGGGGTTGCACGCCTCCATGTTGTAGCGACGGAGCACCTCTTGCACATACTTTGCCTGCCCCATCTCCAGCGTGCGTGCTTTGCGGTCCCTCTTGATGGCGACGCCGAGGTAGTACTCGAGCTCGCCCATGTCGGTCATTTTGAACCGACCGCCCAGCTGCCGCTTCAGGTTCACCAACTCCTCCATGTCTAACAACACGAGGATGAGATCATCCACATAGAGTGCCACGATTTGGTGCAACCCCAGCTGCTTCCGCACGTACACGCTGTGATCCTCCTCGCAGCGCTTGAAGCCAAGCTCGGTCATGAAGCCGTCCATTTTCAGGTACCACATGAGTGGCGCTTGCTTCAGCCCGTAGAGCGCCTTGCAAAGCTGGCACACCTTCCCCGGCGGCGCGTCCACCCCCTCCGGCACCTCCATGTAGATCTCCTTGTCCAGGTTGCCGTTGAGGAATGTGGTTTTTACATCCATTTGGTGGACTTCGTAGTGGCGCGCTGCCGCCACCGAGAGGATGGAGCGAATGGAGGCGAACTTTACCACCGGAGTGAAGGTTTCGTCTTAATGTTCTCCTTTTCGCTGGGCCTACCCCTTCGCGACCAGCTGCGCCTTGTACCGCTCCATCTTCCCCTTCTTGGTGAGCTTCTTCTTGAAGATCCACTTGGAGCCGATGATTTTCGCGCCCTTCGGCCTATCAATCATCTACCAAGTACCGTTCTCTTTGTGGGAGGCGAGCTCAGATTTTATGGCTCCCTCCCACTCAGTCCCATTCTTCTGCTGCAACGCCTCCTTGACGGTCTCGGGCTCCTCTTGCACAAAGAATGCTCAAGCAAACCCAATCCAGGTGCCCTGCGTGGCATCGTACCGTTTTGCCGTCCTCCTTGCGTGCCCGCTTCTCCGGGACTACTGCTGTTGAGGCTGTTGCTGCTCTCTCACGACGCCACTCGCACCGCTGGCCTGCTCCCCCTCTCTCGGGGACCGTGGAGATGCGGGCTCACTCCCCGCCTCCTCGTTCAGCTCCACTACTGCCGGCGCTTTGGACTCATCGTCCGACGCGGCTGCATGCAAATCAGCCGTTCCAACATTGCCCGGATGGTTCTTGCAGGCTGGAGCCGATGGGATGTCACCCTCTTTTTCATACTCCGGCGTCTCCCCCTCAAGGAGTAGCAGCAACAGCAACAGCAGGTGCAACCCACTCGCGTAGTAGTAGTAGTAGTAGTAGCAACAGTAGTAGTAGTAGCAACAACAGCAACAGCAGCTGCAGCCCACTCGCGTCGGTGGCGGCAACCCTGACCCCCTCGCTGCTCTTCAGTAACAGCTCACCTCCTTGACAGAGCAGCTTTTAACGCTGCAACCACTAGCCTCCCAGAGTGCCACCAGTGCCCTGCCATCATTCATCTCTCCAGGGCATGCCAACCCAGCTGTGTCTTGTGCCACGCACTACCTGGCACAATAGTAGACTCAACGCCAACGGCAGACAGTGACCTCCGTCCTTTGCCCTACTCTGGGTGCCGGCCGCAGGCAGAAGGACTTTGAGACGCCGCCGCCGCTGCTTCAGGCTTGCGAGCAGTTCTGTAGCTGGGAGCTCAGCTTCTGGATCTAGGCGTAAGGGTGAGGTCCTGTGGGCATACTACACCCTCTCGTATGACCCCACCCTGGCCGACCAGTTGTGTGATGCTGGTCATGCCGTATGTGCTCTAGTCCCTGTCGCCCCTCCGGTATCCCGCCTTGTCCTCGAGCCCTTCGTCGGCGACTTCATTGCTGATGCCACCCCTGACCCTACAGCCGTGTGGCACATCCTTACTCATTCCCATCGCTTGCCCAGTGAGGCTGAGACCAGCCGCCTGTTGCGGCAGTTCAACTCCCTACACATGGGGGAGACCGAGACGGTCACCTCCTTCTGGCAGCGGGCGGAGGATATCCTTCGTCGCCTCGGCAAGTATGCCCCACCCCCTCTGGCCGCGCTCCTCACCATCAAGCGCGGTGCCACCGAATTGTGCGCGGACGACTTTGTGCACTACTCTCACGACGCCCTCTCCACCATGGCGGCCCAGGACACCCTCATGCCCTGGACATACGAGCTCTTCCTCCGGATTGAGGAAGCTCGTCTGGAGTCCTGACTCCAGTGCACAAAGGCTCTCGCCTCCCCTCCCGTCGCCTCCCCCGCAGCAGCTACCTCATCGTCGTCGGGGAAGTAGGCTTCGGAACTAGAAAGGCAAAAATCAGCAGTAGCAGCAGCCGTCGACTGGGTCCAGCGGTGGAGGCTCGGTCTGCCACAACTGTGCCAGCCCTGGCACGGGCTGGTACACATGGCCTCTACCGACGAATGAGGCGCACGTCATTGCCACCATGCGTCGCCAGCGGGAGCGCCGTCTCACCACTGCCGCCGTAGTCGTCGCCGGCTCTGACAACTCGGCCTCGTCCAGCAGCTCCGCCACTCCGGTCGCTTTGCTAGTCCAGCCGACACCTGCGTTGCAGCCGTACCATCCGCAACCGTCGGCGCTTCCGTTTCCTTTGCCGGCACAGTCCTCCACCTACTTGGGATCCGGCGTCGTCACTCCGCACTTCGTTTACACTCCTGGGCCGTCCTCCCGTGAGTGTCAGGTGGAGAAGTTCATCGCGCTCTAGCTTGGTCTGCCTCGCCCTTCTCCCCAGGGAGATGCGAGTTGCATCACCTCCTGCTCCCCTGCCTAGCCCTCCATGACTGAGACTGAGCTGCGGTCGTGTCTCCTTTCCTTGTCTGTCTCGTCCCCTGCCATGGCCTCCACTGCCCCTCTCCGTGACGATGTTGCGTGGCTTGACGATTGGCACTCTCGGTTTGCGCCTCCTTCCACCGCGTCTGCGTCCCTTGCTTGCCACCATGTGACCGTTATTGATGTGGCGACCCCGGTCCAGTACCTTGCTGAGACCTGGGTCATCGACTCCGGGACCACGCATCACATGATGGCCTCTCGTGAGGCCTTTAGTATGCTCGGTCCTATAGGCGATGTCTCCGGTGTCCAGACGGGCTCCGATCAGGTGTTGCCTATCCGTGGTGTTGGCGTCCTTTGCTTCCGTGGTCCTGCCGGTGACGTCTTTCTGACTTATGTCCTCTTTGTCCTTGGTCTCGAGCTCAGTCTCATGTCTGTCACTACCATTGACCGCATGAGAATGGACGTTGTGCACTCGCGTGGTGTTGGCACTGTGTTGTTGCGTCCGTCTGGTCTTGACGTACTGCACGCCACAGCCCGCGGCAACCTGTGGCATGTACCTCCCCTCTTCTCCTCTCCTTCCGTCTTCTCCCCGTCGGTCGCCACAGGCCATGTGTTTGTCTCCAGTACGCTTTCTCCTCAGCACACCCGCCTCTTACACCGCCGCCTTTGCCATGTCCACTCTGCCGCCATAGACATCATGCTCCGCACCCAGCCGGCAAAGGGCCTTGACCCGGAGACTTTCCCTCTCCCGTGCCCCACTGAGTGGATTGATTGCGCCTAGGGGAAGATGCACTGGTCCACGTACCCATTGTCTTCCTCCCATGCATCCGCCCCTCTCGACCTCGTCCACTCGGATGTCATGGGCTCTCTCCCCACCGAGTCCGTCGACGAGCATGGCCGCTATGTCCTCACCCTCACTGACGACTATTCTCGTTACCACTGGGTCTTCTGCCTTCTATAGAAGAGCGATGTCGCCCGAGTTGTCCAGGACTGGCTTGTCCTTGAAGAGCACAAGTGTGGCCGCTCTCTTTGCCACTTTTTCTCCAATCGCAATGGTGAGTACATGGGTGAGGCCACGCCCTTTCTCGCCTCCAGCGGGATCCACCATGAGACATCTGCGCCCTATACGCCCGCCCAGAACGGTGGAACCGTACCATGGCCGACACCGTCCGCACCATGCGGGTCGAATCCGGTCTCTCAGATGGCTTCTATTTTAAAGCCATAGCCTACATGACCTGGGTTTGGAGCAGGATTCCCGACGGTCCCCTTCCCCGCCAGTCTACACTGTACCAACATTGGTGCGGTCAGCGCGCTGACCTCCACCCGATCCGTGTCTAGGGCTGCGTGGCCATTGTGTGGCTACCTGTCCCACAGCAGGGTGGCAAGCTCGCCCGCCCGTGGCTGTCCCTGCACCTTCCTTGGTGTCTCTCATCAGTCCAAGGCATAGCGCTTTTGGGATCCCTCTTGGCACTGTATCGTCGAGTCCCAGGATGCCTTATTCTTCGAGGACCTGTTTCCTCACGATGTCATTCACTCCAGCTCGTCCATGTCTATCCCGTCGAGTGGGGGAGTTGTGAGTCTTTCCTCCATCCTACGGCTTCCGGGTGACACATCCCTTAGTCCCTTTGAGTTAGCAGCCCCAGTCGCGTCTGCTGGTCCCTCCGGGTAGGTAGCCCTTGTCGCGTCTGCTGGTCCCTCCGGGCCGGTAGCCCCAGTCGCGTCTGCTTGCCCTCCAGGCCGGCAGCTCCAGTCGCGTCCGCTAGTCCCTCTGAGCCGGCAGCCCCAGTCGTGTCTACTGGTCCCTCCGGGCCGCAAGCCCCAGTCGCATCCACTGGCCCCTCTGAGCCAGCAGCCCCAATCAAGCCCACTGGCCCCTCCAGGTCGGAAACCCCAGTTGCGACCGCTGGTCCCTCCGGAACGGCAGCCCCAGTCGCGTTCACTGGCCCCTCCGGGCTAGCAGCTCCAGTCGGGTCCG
The DNA here is from genome assembly GCA_023375785.1 of Penium margaritaceum. NCBI lineage: Eukaryota > Viridiplantae > Streptophyta > Zygnematophyceae > Desmidiales > Peniaceae > Penium > Penium margaritaceum. Next base: position 265,138 of record SZWC01000266.1, on the reverse strand, counting down.
TTGGCTCCTCCGAGCCAGCAGCCCCGATAGCATCCGTTGGCCCCTCCGGGCCTGCAGCTGCGTCTACCTTCTTTTGTCTGTCGGACTAAGTGCCATCGCCTGCCTTGCAACGCTACACATGTGGCCTTGGCGGCAGCCTCTGACCCAGGCCATCGGTGAGCACGCTGACCATCGCTCCGCGCTGCTTGGCGCCTCGACCCCCCGTGGCTCCATGTGACTCCTCTACTCCCACGGTCGTGAGTGGGGACCCAAGCACCAAGGCCCTCGGCTTGACCACCTTGGCCATCATTGCAGACCTTCACCCGTGCTCCACACTGGGCTACGCCATGCTTCATCACAAGCATTGGCACGTTGTCGTGGCTGCACTCGCGTGCATCCCACCTAGGGCTCGAGATGCACACGCTCTCTCAGTTTGCTCCACAGCACGCCCTAGGGACCCAACCACCCTACGCGAGGCACGAGCCTATTATGGGGCCACACACTAGGACATTGTGTGCGCCGATGAGCTTGCTGCTATTGGATAGCACCATGTGTATGACCTCATCTACCTTCCTCCAGGTTGGAAGGCCATCGATGCCAAGTGGATCTTTTGGTGCAAGTGGAAGGCCGACGGATCCTTGGACAAGTACAAGGCCGGCCTTTCAGCCAAAGGGTTTGCCTAGATTCCTGGGGACGACTACAACCAGATCTTTTCCCTAGTTGGCCGATTCTCCACTAGTCGGGCGCTCTTCAGCCTGGTCACCCAGCATGGGTGGGAGCTGCATCAGATGGATTTGAGCAACGTTTTTCTCCATGGTTCACTAGAGGATGAGGAGCTCTACATGGTGCAGTCCCTGGGCTTCGACGATGGCACTGGGAGAGTCTAGCAACTGCGTAAGGCCCTCTATGGCCTGAAGCAGTCGCCTCGGTGTTAGAGCCAGGAGATCAGCAGCACGCTCCTTGGTGGCGGGCTCCAGCGTAGCACCGCTGACCACACACTATTTGTCAATTCGCGAGGCCAAACTCTCTGTACTATCCTGGTTTACATCGAATATCTTCCCATTGCGTTGTTAGACACAGCTTCCATCCAGCGTGTCAAGGACTTGCTGCACGTCGCTTACCAGATGAAGAATCTCGGTTTTTCCAGAGTCTTCCTGGGCATGGAGCTCGAGCATGATTGCTCCGAGGGCTTCCTGCACATCCACCGGGCCGCCTATGTGCATACTCTGTCCACCCGCTTTGTGGAGGACCTGCCACTCGTGTCAAGCACATCCTCACCCATGTCACCCGATGGCCAGGTGAAGCTGAAGAGTCCTGACCCAGCTATTGTGGGAGAGCCAGTTGACGTGACCACGTACCTACGAGTCATCGGGTCACTGATGTTCTTGGCAACGAGAACGCACCCAGATGTCACGTTCGCCGTCAACCTCCTAGCCGTGTTTTCTCAGGAGCCACTTCACATGCTCTACGAGGCCGCGATCTGAGTACTATGCTATGTCATCTCGACTCCTCGGCGAGGTTTCATGTTCCACCATCAGCCGTGTGTTGTCGCAGCGGGATACACCGACAGTGATTGGGCCGGTGGTCCGGACGGTAAGAGTCACACAGGCTAGATCTTTCTGATTGGCGGTACAGCTGTGTCCTGGCGTAGTGGCAAGTAGGGGTGTATAGCACGCAGCACTGCTCAGGCTGAGTACGTTACTCTTGGCTTAGGCGCGTGTGAGAGTGTGTGGTTGCGTCGTTTGTTTTCTGAGTTGCGTCATGCTGTCACATCCATCACGTTGCATTGTGACAATGAAAATGCCATGGCCATCGCCGACAACGAAGGCGCGCATCACACACGCACAAAGCACATCAACGTTGAGTATCACTATGTGCGTTTGGTGTTGCATGATGGCAGCATAAGCATCGTGTGCGTACAGACAACACGACAGTTGGCTGACTTCTTGACCAAGGCACTGAAGCGCGACTCGTTCAAGAAGGCTGTGAGTTCGGTCAGCATGCCTCCGTGAGTGGCTCTCTTTTTCCCTGCTTGCATCTCTGCGTGGCCTGGGAGAGTCTGGTCATTGACTGTGTCTCCGCCCGCATATGTGCACTACGCCTGTGAGTCATGGGGGAGTGTTGGTTTTCGTGCATCTGTCATTATACGCTATTGTGTCCTCTCGGCTTGGGTACATTGTCATGTAGATGACTGACGGTGAGACTCGACGCTGTTGGAGTGTTGCTCGATGGAGCTGACGCGCACTGAGGCCAACTCACTGTTCAATTGAGCCTCGTCCCTCCGGTGATGCACTAAGCTCCATTGGCATGCCTCCTCAGCAGTCGGGCAGCCGGCGGTCACTGCCACAGCATATGTTGTCTGCATGCACCCAACGTTGTTTCTTATTGTGGCATTGCGTCTGTAGCATCATGCTGTGCCTAGGGTCCATGTCTCTTGTTGTGTGGCCCTGTTTGGCATCAGTGACTGTCGTAGGCACTGCCCGGGTTCGGGCAGCCATAACTCTTTGCTGCTCTATTTCTAGGTGATTCTGACTGCGTTCGTATGGTTGGTATTATTGTTTGGTCCAATTTTCAGGCAAAACGGATGACGCCCAGGTTTTGGGCTGTCAGGCATCCGGCAGGGCTCACCGAGAAAACCCTGCCTGCCAGAAAATAGGTCTAAGACTAGTTTCTGATTGCCTGGATAGCTGAGTAACAAGTTCTACACTAGTGGGGGGGAGCTAGAACTTGGAGGGGTCTCCCATTGTTGCTCATTCTTCATTCCTAAT
>SZWC01000266.1:214081-225424 GCA_023375785.1 Penium margaritaceum | reverse complement strand
ATGTACAAGGGGCCAGACGGATTTAAACCGCACAACCTTACCTCCCCGCACAAGCAACGATTGACCAGACCCTATGCAAACGGACCGAACGGTCGCAACGGGATTGAGCACAACAAATTCACTACTACGACAGGTCATGTGATGTGTGACACCGGGGTCAATGATCCAGGTTGCACTCGGCTCACGACCAGTTGTCGACATTGAACAACATGTCACAGAGCACTTTGCCTCTGTTCGACGCGTAGTAGGGACTCACGACAACGACGAACAGCACAGATCTATGACTCGTCAAGCCAGTCGGTAGCGTCAGGTCCATCTTCATCGCAAGCCAACTGAGCTCCTCCACAAGCATCATCACAGGGAACAAACATAGTGAGACAAGCTGTCTCGGGACCATTCGGCTATGACNTGAGTACAAAGCGTCAGCAGCTGACGAAGCTTCGCGATCGTGCAATCCCGAGGGTCCATATCACCGCCGCCTTGTGGTGAAACGAATGTATCTGCTGTGGTCATGGTCGCGTCGCGTCCCGTCCATTTGTCACTCAAGGAAATCCGCTGCATGTGCGCCATGTGAAGGCCAAGCATGATCCGAGTCCAGTCAAGAGGCTGCTCACACTCCGTGTAGCATTGAGCGCCTCCATAGATGTAGCAATGGATAGAACTTCCACTGCCACTACTCGCCGGCTGCTGCTGCTACTACTGTTGTCACTTCTCGCATCACTTCTTCCCCTTCTTCTCCACTATGGCTGCTATAACACCTTGAGTGTGGCCGCTTGGGGTAGAGGAGGAGGAGGAGGAAGCGGTGGAGGTGGGACTGGTGAACTGGGATAGAGGCGTAGGAGGGGTCGCGGTCACTACTACAACAAGTGGACTCTGTTGATGGGCAATGGCAACATGATGAGCCGATGTGGCTTAGAGGAAGTAGCACTGGGTCCAAAGAAGCAGCTGCAGTGACTCTGACAACTCAGAGAGAGCCACACAATCAAAGCTCGTAAAGAGCTTCACATGGTCCAAGTGCGCCCCCTTCATGATGGTGTCAAGTGGCCACAACGTCCCGCCACCGGTCCAAAGGCGTGTGTAAAGGCGCATCACGTGCCTCCAGTAGTGAGGTGCAAGCTTCATGGAACCCTGACGTAGGGAGTAAAACTCACGTAGTTTGGCCGCCCTTGTGGCATCGGTCTCTGTAGCAAGCAGTGTCAGGGCCAACTCCTAGCCGTGGTGCGGATGTGCTCAAGTCCCAGTCCCAGTCTCACCCAGGAAGGGGCAAAAGTCGACCACAATCTCCTGCAGCATGGCGTAGAGAAGACCGCTCATCGCTCTTGCTGCTGTCTGGACCTAGTGAGCATCGCGAGTTTGGTACTGGAAGTGGTAGTAGGGCTAGACGCCCTCAGAGTCGGCCCAAACTTGAAACAGGGTCTCCCAACAATCAAAGCCCTCATTGCTGTCGTAACGGCGTGGATCTCTTTCTAAGTCCTACGGTCGTTGCTCCGTTGGGAGGACGACCTCAGGCTCGGAGATGATGGGCGAGGCACAGGGATACCACCAGTGAGAAAAACACCACCAAACTTAAATGTTGCTGAACGACGTGGCTGGTCGTGACGGGGAGAAGGTGGCAAGGTGACAGGCTCGGACCCCTGTCGCAGCTCACGAATGCGCTCCTCAAGGATAAAAGTCTCATTCTCACGTGTGCCACCCTCCATCTCCTCCACATTTCCAGTGTCAACAAGTGATGAGGGGTGCTGAGGCCGCGGTGTTGTACAGGGAATAGACTACTGAATGGATGGTGTAGCTCAAGCAGGTCCTCCTGGTGTCGGCTGTGAGGCCCTTGAACGATTCCTTAGTAACTCTGTGATCTCCTGCAGTACGTCGATATGACGTTGTTGTTGGCGGTACATCTCATCATGCATTCAACAAAGCTCGGCGATCGCAAGTGACTACGACCGTGGACTCATGATGCCCAAAGACGAGGAAGAGGAGGGGTCTTCAGCCCCTTGCCCTTCTCACGGATTGGTGGTCATCGATGGCACTCAGTATGGGTCCAAATGTGGACGTTGACTTTCTTTAGCCTTTGGAACGCTGGCAAAAAATGATGATGTCAGCATAAAGGTTGTCGAAAAGGTGAAATTTGGAGCGATAATGCGCCAGAGGATTTCTGAATACAGTGGCAGTAGTTTTGTTAGACAAAAACCTAAAGAAAAGTCAAAACATCACTGTTTTCTTTTCAGCCAAAAACCTGGAAAACATCTTGATCTGAGAGTGTTTTTCCGTTTCCTAGAACATATAGGATACCAAATGAGGCAAGAATGGATGCGATGGATAGGGTTTTGCAAGAGCTTTCTAAGGAGCCCTTACACGCCAAAAGTGGTGGTCATTTTCGGACAGTTGCACTCCCTCACGTCTGAGTGAAACTTCCGAGAACCTTCACGGATCCCGTCTCAATATCACGTGCCTCAGCTGCTGCTGGAGAGGGTTGGGAAACCCTTGATTGCCCCATGGTGGTGATGTGATGATGCGGTTGCAAGGGTGTCTCCACTGCTGCACTCTGTGATGGCGGGTCAGCGTGGCTTGGTGGCTCCTCCCAAGACCGTGGCTTTAGATGTGATTCTCACTGCGACGGCCACTGTTACGTCTCTATTGCACAGCTCAGCGAGGGATGCCTCGCTGCTCTGATACCATGAGAAATTTCCAGGAAGCTTTGTAGACTTACTATTGCTGACATGACAACATTGTCCAGTCCGTGGCGCACTAGCGAGCAAGCAGGTGAAAAAAATAGCAAGTGTTACGCTAGGGAGACGCTCAAAGTCTCATAAGCTTCAATAAATTAGTAATGCAGAGAAGAATGACAACTGAAAAGTACACAACATAAATACCTGCCGTGGCACACAGCGGGTGACGCACGTGACGGTGTTAGTTTGTCCTAAATCTGGTCCAAAACTACTATTTTGGCTGCAACTCTGCGCACAGGTATCTTAACGCAACATCGTCTGAACCTAGAAATGCAAAATCTTGAGCTAGACACTACGACTGGTCACATACACATGTCCGGCGTCAATCAGTGGACAGACGATGCAAAACATGCAAATCGGGCGTAGAAGCCAGTCCATCGAGAAAACTCAAGCGAATACAAAAAAGCTGCAGAGCATCCCAGCAAGCACTTGGGAGGTAGTGGTAGTTGTCTGGCAGATACTGGTGGGTGGAATCACCACCCATCGGTGCTCCCGCGCCAGCTGGAAATGAGATTTTCAGGAGGCTTCCTTGCACACTTGCCACTGATTAGGCGTTAGCGCTCAGTCAGCTCGCGGCGTCAACACAGGTCGGACGCAAAACGACAAGGGTTTGGCTAGGCGACACAAACAGAGTGTCAAATGTGCTTCTATAAGTAAAACATATGCAAAGAGAGTTACAACAAGGAGCCATAGTCACCTTAATAGTTGTGAGGCCTAGTGCGCAGCCAGCATAGCTAGGGGTGCGTTTGGCTGCACACAACTACGTTAACTACCAGAACGGCCTCGCCGAGGATGAAACACTCGCCCTGCCGTAACTTCATGCACAGACGTCATAAACAACGTTCCGTTTGAACCAGAACGTCCAGCACGATGAGTTGGAAAACCCCCCCAGAACACGTCTCCACTTTCTTGGGTCTCGACCGGCGAGCAAGGCACATAACTAAGCACCAGACAACACGTCACGAGCCCCCAACATGCACACACTGGTTCAAGGCTTTGGGTCTCCACGTTGCACCGCTACGACCCACCAGGTGTGCGGGTCTCGACGAGCACAATCTTGACCAAAAGCATCATGCTAGACCCAAACTAACCACGCTGTCCTCATAAGGGTGTCAGGGAAAAGCCCACACACCAACACCCCTCCCAGGTTGCAGAGCCTGACAACGCGGCAACCCTAATCGTGGTTTCAAGGTGCTGGGCTCCCTCGCCACACTGGTACAACCCACCAAGTGTGCGGGTCTCAACCATCAGTACCTCGAATGGAACCATTGTGGGGGTCACAACCCACTCGTGCTGTTACCTCAAGAATGTCAGGCCAAATTTCATATCAGAACAGTTGGGTCCGCATCAGGGATATGCACAAGCATGGATTCGACCGAGTAGTCATAGTAAGCTGTAAAAACAGACGGGGACAACTCACATAACAACAGGTTCCATTTTAACATGTTTTAGAGTGGAAAGTGGCAAGAGGCATGCACCACATATGCGTGTGGTCGATGTGGTTTACTTTTTTCTTAGTCAGGCATGCTTAGAACAGGTGGTTGTATGGTGATGCTGGGTGGCTGAACCCTTTGGACCACCCGAGCGGGTTCTCTCGGTGTGTGAGAAACCACGGACGAATCTTTGCTGACTGGCGCGATTTGACCCAAGGGTAGCGTCCTGGTCCCACGTTGAGAGCCTCGCGCGGGTGGCCCACTCAACTGGCATACATCACCTAGTTGCCCTGTTACACTTTCATCTTCTTCAAGCATTAGCTTTTTACTCCTAGCCCGTTCTTCCCTATTTCATGGCTGTGTGTTTGGTTCACGTGTTGTGAGTGTCTCTCCTCAAACCCTAGCATTCTTCCCTACCTATTGGGATGAGAGCAAGGGAGGCGTACTCCTATCCTCAACAGAGGGGGATTTTTCACCCCTCTTCTTGATACAGGGCCGGGCCCACTGCCGTGGTGCCTCTTTACTCAGGCGGGAATCAAAGCAGCCTTAGTCAGTGTTCCTGCATGTGCGGCATGTAGGCGGTCAATCACGGAACGAGCCTGATGGTGGACCTCAACCACGTGCGCGTCAGCATGAGCCACCGCCTCTTGTAGCCTCACGGCCTCGTCGTGCAGGTCGTAGTCCTCTGCATCAGCCGTCAACTCATCTGTCGCCTGGTCGCCAGCTGCTGGCAGGGCATCTACCCCAGACAACGTGTTTGAATTTTGAGTGTCTATATTTATAGGAGGTGCTATTACAGAGGCACCGGAAGCTGCTCACACACCTGTCACTCGGCCGTCGACTGTTGGCCAAACGTTAGCATCCGTCGGTGAATCTTCCTCTGCTGCATTGTCGCCGTCATCGGGAGCTTGTACAACATCCTAGGGCTCCTCCCAACCCCTAGTGCACAACTAGTTGTCCATCTGTTGCTGAACTTCCGCTCTTCCCCGACGTGCATCCTGTAGAGACCACTAAGCTACCTCAAGAAATGTGTGCACATCCTCAATGCACTCCTCAGCAGCCCGTTGTGCTGGAACATCTGTAGTATAACAACGGCTACTGGCCTCCCGAAGCTCGGCCATGAGATCCTAAACGTGCGCCTCCGCTCGAGCCATGACCGCCTCATGCTCGTCAACCGCAGAGTGTAGGTGCTCGCGTATAGGAACTGCAGCTTGGACGTGTGTAGCTATGTCATCGGCTGGAATCGCCATGGTGTCAGTGATGCCGTTCATGGGAGCCATGAGCTGGAGGTCAACAGCTCGCTCTGCATCCTCCATGGTAGGCTTACTTGTAGGGGTGACTGCTGCATGCTCATCAGATGCCGCGGACGTAACGACCACTTGAATGTCAGTAGTGTTGAGCACGGTAACGGTTGCTCCTGCACGAGCCATCGCTAATGAGATATCCACTAACATCGCATCCTACAACTGTCGGCGCAAGTTTGACCACCTCCACACTACACTGTGCAATGTCCACTCAGTAGCCTCCAGACGCGTGTGCAGATCCCGGACGTTTACTGTCGCTACCCGACAATTCGCGACATCTGCGGTACTATAATGTGTGATCTCTGCTTGTTGCTCAAGCATGAGATCCTGCAGGTTCCTATTCGCACGTTTCACTACATCCTCCTAGTCGCGAAGCGCGGGGTGTAGACGCTTGAGCATAGGGGCCGGCTCGGCTGCTGGTGCATCAGCTACTACTTGAGCTGCGTCCTCCGCGTCGGTTGCATCTCCAGAGATAGCTGTGGTAATGGCAATGGCCATAACAAACATGCTGGAAACCTCGACATCTCCTGCCTCTCCAGGTACCCCGTCTACATGTGTACCTGTAATGGCTGATGCTGCAGCTGAGGGAGCATCTGTCCCTGCGGAGGCCTACCGATTGCTACAAGTGCGATGATCATTGTGGTGTCCACACCAACAAAGGCATCCAGTGCCCATGTCCCGTCTATAGTAGCGACTACTACTATTGCTAATGTCACGACGGCGGTGGCTGCCGACACGCCCACTATGTAGACGTCTGCTCGACATGTGTCGTTTGTCACCGCCATTGCTGCTACTGCCTCGTCCACCGCTTCTACAACACCTGCCTCTGTGGTCACGGACTCCACTACGTTAACTACAGTCGCCATCTCCATGTCCATCTTTACGTAAGCCTTTAACTCCACGTGGGACCACTCGTCCGCCTCCTGCTTTGCCTCGGACCACTCCTCAGATGACTCTTCCTCACTGAGAGCATCTCGTTGTGCAGCACCATCCGTCGTATCCCTCCTGCACTCTCCGTTGGTCGTTGGCGGATACTCCATCCCCCCTTAGACCGACACACCGGTAGAAGCTGGGAAGGGGTGGCGTACAACCCTGCAACCGATGAGGAGAGATTGAGCTTCGCGGTAACGTTTTCCACTCTTGCTGCTATCGCTACCTCCTAAGCACGTCTAGCCAAACGTGCCGTCCGCTACCTTGCATGCCAAGTGCGAGCGTGAGGAGTGCATGCTAAAGGGACTACCATAGAAACGGAGGGGGTAGAGGTCGGGATGACTCGAACTGACTCTAGGACAGAGCGGAGGGTGTTAGATGTGGAGCTAAGGTCAAGAGGCGTGGCACCATCAAGTGACGCCATTGACAACTGACACCTAATCGCTCTACCGTTGGGTCTTCTACATTCTGGAGAAGAGCGATGTCACCCGTGCCATTCAGGACTGTCTTGTCCTCGCGGAGCGCAAGTGTGGTCGATCCCTTTGGCGTTTTTGTTTCGATCACAGTGGTGAGTACATGGGCAAGACCACGATTTTTCTCGCCCCCCACGGTATCCACCACGAGACGTCTGCGCACTTCATGCCCCCTTCAAACGGCGTCTCCGAGCGGTGGAACTGTACCATGCCTGATGTCATGCGCACCATGCGGGTGAAGTTTGGCCTCTCCGATAACTTCTACTTTGAAGCCATGGCCTACATGACATGGGTCTGGAACCGGATTCCTCACGGACCCCTTCCCCGCTAGTCCACGCCGTACCAGCACTGGTGCGGTCAGCGAGCCGACCTCCGTCCTGTTCGCGTCTGGGGCTGCATAGCCAGTGTGCGGCTGCCCGCCCTGCAGCAGGGCGGCAAGCTCGCCCCCCGTGGGCGTCCTTGCACCTTTCTCGGGGTCTCCCGTCAGTCCAAGGCTCGGCACTTCTGGGATCCCTCAAGACACTATATCTTCGAGTCCCGCAATGCCCTCTTGTTTGAGGAACTGTTTTTCCGCGATCTCATTTGCTCCGGCTCATTGGTGTCCCTCCCGTCACATGAAAGAGTGGTGAGTCCGTCCTCCGTCCTACCGCTTCCGAGTGGCACATCACGTACTCCCTCCAAGCCGGCGGTCCCAGTCGCACACGCTGGCTCCTCCAAGCCAACAGTCCCAATCACGCCCGTTGGCCCCTCCGAGCCAGCAGTCCCTGTTGCGCCCCCTGGCCCTTTGGACCCAGGAGACCCAGTCGTGTCAACCGGTCCCTCCGAGCCGGCGGTCTTAAGTTTGTCCACTGGTCCCTCCGGACCAGCAGCCACAGTCGCGCCTGCAGACCCCTCCAGGCTAGCAGCCCCAGTCACGTCCGCTGGCCCCTCTGGACCAGCAGCCCCAGCCGCGTCCGCTGGTCCCTCCGGGCCATGAGCCTTGTCCGCCTCCATCGGCTCGTCAGACTTGGGATCCTCTCCTACCCTACCGCGCTACACGCGTGGTCCAGGCGCCAACTCCTTCGTCCATGGTTCATTGGAGGATGAGGAGCTCTACATGGTTCAGCCTCCAGGCTTCGACGATGGCACTGGGAGAGCTTGGTGGATGCGGAAGGTCCACTACGACATGAAACAGTCGCCTCGGTGCTAGAAACATGAGATCAGTAGTACGCTCCTTCGTGGCGGCGTTCAGTGCAGTACCGCTGACCCCGCACTATTCGTCAGCCCTTGAGGTTAGACCCTCGCCGCTGTCCTGGTCTACATCGACGATCTCCTCATTGCGTTGTCTGACATGGGTGCATTCCAACGTGTCAAGGAATTGTTGCACACTGCCTACCAGATGAAGGATCTCGGGTCTGCCTGAGTCTTCCTGGGCATGGAGCTTGAGCATGATCGCTCCTAGGGCATCTCCATGTCCACCAGGCTGCCTATGTGCAGACTCTGTCCACTCGCTTCGTCGATGACCTGCCCCTCGTGCCCAGCAAATCTTCACCGATGTCACCTGATGTCCAGGTGAAGCTGAAGAGTCCTGACCCAGCCGTTGTGGAAGGCCAGTTGACGTGACCACATATCTGCGAGTCATCGGGTGAGTAATGTTCCTGGTGACGACTATGTGCCCAGGCATCGCGTTTGCCGTAAACCTCCTGGCTCAGTTTTCTCAGGATCTGTGTTACCTCCACTTTGAGGCCGCGATCCGAGTACTGCGCTACATCATCTCGACTCCTCGGCAAGGTCTCATGTTGCGCCGCTAGCCGTCTATTGTCATGGTGGGCTACACCGAGAGTGATTGGGCCGGCAGTCCAGACGGTAAGAGTCGCACAGGCTGGATCTTTCTGATCGGTGGCATGGCTATGTCCTGGCGCAGTGGCAAGTAGGTGTGCATTGCACACAGCACTGCCGAGGCTGAGTACGTGGCCCTTGGCTCAGGTGCATGTGAGAATGTGTGGTTGCGTCGTCTGTTGTCTGAGTTGCGTCAGTCCATTGCATCCATCACGTTGCATTGTGATAATGAGAGTGCCATGGCCATCGCCGACAATGACAGCGTGCATCACACACGCACAACGCACATCAACGTTGAGTATCACTATGTGTGTTCACTATTACATAACGGCAGCATCAGCATTGTGTAACATGAGACAACATGGCAGCTCACTGACTTCTTCACCAAGGCACTGAAGCGCGACTCGTTCAAGAAGGCTCTGAGATTGGTTGGCATGCATCCGGGAGTGACTCTCTTTGTCCCTGCCTCCGTCTTTGCGTGCCCTGGGGGAATATGGTTATTGATGTTGGCTCTAGTGGGTGTGGAGGTACCCTCAAGGACGCCTAGCTCTCACTGGTTCACGCTACCAAGGTTTGGGCAGCCAATGGACACCAATGGTAAAGAGTGTGGAGCACAAGGATCACGGACAAGAGTGGGCAGAACATGTCGCATTCAGTAGATCTGAATCGAAACACTTTTTATCAATCAGCATAGTGAGATTACATCAGATCCTTATAGCCTGTGATCTAAGCTTTCCAACGCATCCAAGCACGTCCAAAACGGATCAGTAGAGCCCCTGCTACGGCCGTCAAAGTAACCCTTGGTGGAGCCGCCCACCTGGCCTTGCACTCTAGGCAACGGGAGGCGCTTTGACGATGACCCGTCGAAGCGCCTTTCTTCGCCCAGAAGTCAACGAGAAGTCCATCCTGGTCAAGGAGGTCCTTATGGTCACCTCATTCATGCCCCTGGTGCATTTGGAGGCCATTAGAAATGAACTCGGATCCCTGGCGGTGGAATATCCCGCCATCCATGGTGGGTACCAGATTCCACCCACCCAATACCCGTTTTTTGGGCTAGGCTAACTTTCTGAATACTCATTCAAATCGAGCGATTCAAAGCTCGAACTTACATGGAAAAATCCAAGGAATCCAAATCTTGTCAGATCAGGTGTTCGACCACTCCTCAGTGGTCGAACCAGGGAGTACGATCAACGGCACTCATGGCAAGGGGCACACCATGTCAACAATCTCCCCCTTGCACCGCAGCCTTGATGCGCTGTCCTTGGAACCTGTAGCATTTTTAAACCTCACAGCGCAGTCCAAGCTCCATGGAGCTCCCTTCGTGCCTGTCCTTGGGCTGTGCGTTGGTCATGGCATCGGCGAGCATGCGCTTAGTGCCACAATGCACAATAGCCGCATCTCCCTTCGCCACCAAGTCCCGTGCGTAGTGATGCCGGATCTCGATGTGCTTGGTCCTCCTGTGCAGCACCGGGTTCTGGGTCAGGCTGATGGCACTCATGTTGTCAACGTTGAGCACCGTCGGCTTCCTTTGTGGCACGCCGATCTCCTCTAACAGCCGACGCAGCCACACCGCCTCCTTTGCGGCTTCCGCGAGCGCGATGTACTCTGCTTCGGTGCTGGACAATGCAACAGAGTCTTGCTTCCTGCTTGCCCATGAAACTGCTGCACCACCAAGCACAAACACATACCCCGACGTTGATTTTCTGTCATCCACATCACCAGCCCAGTCAGCATCAGAGTAGCCGACCAACTCGAGGGAGTCATCACGCGCTCCCCCTCCAAACACGAGCCGCGACCATTTTGTCGCCTTGAGATAGCGGAGGATCCGCTTCACCGCTTGCCAATGCAGCGGCCCGGGGTCAGCAACATAGCGGCTCACTTGGCCCTTCGCAAAGGCTAGCTCAGGCCGCGTCGCCACCATGGCATACATGATGCTCCCCACCGTGGACTGGTATGGCACACCTGCCATCTGTTGTTCTTCTATGCCCCATGGCCACTGCTATGGGTTGACGGACAGGTTGGGCATGCACTGCTCCCTTGAAGTAAGTCCCCCAAACCTTGTTCGTGTTGCAAGTCCAAGCGAGACACCAGAAGTGTAGCGCAACGGATAGCATGTTGGACTTAGGGACAACAGGTCCTGCGATCGAGCCTTGATGTGCGCAGGAGGTTTTTTGACCTTCTAGCACAGGGGAAGTTTCTTAGACATTTCTCCATGCATGAGGAGAGTGCGCCACTTGGCGGTCAGTGGATGCGCCAATTGGCGGACTGGTGAGGTGGTGTGGAGTGACCACCCCAAAAGTATCACTACCCACACACCTTAGAAGCCAGGCCTAGGACTATATGTACCAGGCTCATTCCTCATTCTAATTACACAATCTGGCCTTAGATGCTCCTCACAGAGTTGTCCAACTAAGGAACAGTATAAAGAAGACACTGGTTGGTCTAAGCCCCAGGAGTTAGTCTTTGACTAGCACCTCGCGCGAAAGTGACCAAGTGTTAAGTGGACACAGTTGCTAGCAAGTGATTGCCTAGGAACTGCTCAGTGTGGAACCGTGATCCTGAGGGTGATATCTTCTCCTAGCTGAAATGCTAGGAGCGGACGGCAGGTGCTATTGTGTCGGCCCTGTTTTCTAGTCCGTTTGCCTCAGGCCGGTTGACA
>SZWC01000266.1:156361-184503 GCA_023375785.1 Penium margaritaceum | reverse complement strand
TCCATGTCCATCTTTACGTAAGCCTTTAACTCCACGTGGGACCACTCGTCCGCCTCCTGCTTTGCCTCGGACCACTCCTCAGATGACTCTTCCTCACTGAGAGCATCTCGTTGTGCAGCACCATCCGTCGTATCCCTCCTGCACTCTCCGTTGGTCGTTGGCGGATACTCCATTCCCCCTTAGACCGACACACCGGTAGAAGCTAGGAAGGGGTGGCGTACAACCCTGCAACCGATGAGGAGAGATTGAGCTTCGCGATAACGTTTGCCACTCTTGCTGCTATCGCTACCTCCTGAGCACGTCTAGCCAAACGTGACGTCCGCTACCTCGCATGCCAAGTGCGAGCGTGAGGAGTGCATGCTAAAGGGACTACCATAGAAGCGGAGGGGGTAGAGGTCGGGATGACTCGAACTGACTCTAGGACAGAGCGGAGGGCGTTAGATGTGGAGCTAAGGTCAAGAGGCGTGGCACCGACAAGTGACGCCATTGACAACTGACACCTACTCGCTCTACCGTTGGGTCTTCTACATTCTGGAGAAGAGCGATGTCACCCGTGCCATTCAGGACTGTCTTGTCCTCGCGGAACGCAAGTGTGGTCGATCCCTTTGGCGTTTTTGTTTCGATCACGGTGGTGAGTACATGGGCAAGACCACGATTTTTCTCGCCCCCCGCGGTATCCACCACGAGACGTCTGTGCACTTCATGCCCCCTTCAAACGGCGTCTCCGAGCGGTGGAACTGTACCATGCCTGATGTCGTGCACACCATGCGGGTGAAGTTTGGCCTCTCCGATAACTTCTACTTTGAAGCCATGGCCTACATGACATGGGTCTGGAACCGGATTCCTCACGGACCCCTTCCCCGCTAGTCCACGCCGTACCAGCACTGGTGCGGTCAGCGAGCCGACCTCCGTCCTGTTCGCGTCTAGGGCTGCATAGCCAGTGTGCGGCTGCCTGCCCTGTAGCAGGGCGGCAAGCTTGCCCCCCGTGGGCGTCCTTGCACCTTTCTCGGGGTCTCCCGTCAGTCCAAGGCTCGGCACTTCTGGGATCCCTCAAGACACTACATCGTCGAGTCCCGCAATGCCCTCTTGTTTGAGGAACTGTTTTTGCGCGATCTCATTTGCTCCGGCTCATTGGTGTCCCTCCCGTCACATGAAAGAGTGTTGAGTCCGTCCTCTGTCCTACCGCTTCCGAGTGGCACATCACGTACTCCCTCCAAGCCAGCGGTCCCAGTCGCACACGCTGGCTCCTCCAAGCCAGCAGTCCCAATCACGCCCGTTGGCCCCTCCGAGCCAGCAGTCCCTGTTGCGCCCCCTGGCCCTTTGGACCCAAGAGCCCCAGTCGTGTCAACCGGTCCCTCCGAGCCGGCGGTCTTAAGTTTGTCCACTGGTCCCTCCGGACCAGCAGCCACAGTCGCGCCCGCAGACCCCTCCAGGCTAGCAGCCCCAGTCACGTCCGCTGGCCCCTCTGGACCAGCAGCCCCAGCCGCGTCCGCTGGTCCCTCCGGGCCATGAGCCTTGTCCGCCTCAATCGGCTCGTCAGACTCGGGATCCTCTCCTGCCCTACCGCGCTACACGCGTGGTCTAGGCGCCAACTCCTTCGTCCATGGTTCATTGGAGGATGAGGAGCTCTACATGGTTCAGCCTCCAGGCTTCGACGATGGCACTGGGAGAGCTTGGTGGATGCGGAAGGTCCACTACGACATGAAACAGTCGCCTCGGTGCTAGAAACATGAGATCAGTAGTACGCTCCTTCGTGGCGGCGTTCAGTGCAGTACCGCTGACCCCGCACTATTCGTCAGCCCTTGAGGTTAGACCCTCGCCGCTGTCCTGGTCTACATCGACGATCTCCTCATTGCGTTGTCTGACATGGGTGCATTCCAACGTGTCATGGAATTGTTGCACACTGCCTACCAGATGAAGGATCTCGGGTCTGCCCGAGTCTTCCTGGGCATGGAGCTCGAGCATGATCGCTCCTACGGCATCTACATGTCCACCAGGCTGCCTATGTGCAGACTCTGTCCACTCGCTTCGTCGATGACCTGCCCCTTGTGCCCAGCGAATCTTCACAGATGTCACCTGATGTCCAGGTGAAGCTGAAGAGTCCTGACCCAGCCGTTGTGGACGGCCAGTTGACGTGACCACATATCTGCGAGTCATCGGGTGAGTAATGTTCCTGGTGACGACTATGTGCCCAGGCATCGCGTTTGCCGTAAACCTCCTGGCTCATTTTTCTCAGGAGCTGTGTTACCTCCACTTTGAGGCCGCGATTCGAGTACTGCGCTACATCATCTCGACTCCTCGGCAAGGTCTCATGTTGCGCCGCTAGCCGTCTATTGTCACGGTGGGCTACACCGAGAGTGACTGGGCCGGCAGTCCAGACGGTAAGAGTCGTACAGGCTGGATCTTTCTGATCGGTGGCATGGCTGTGTCCTGGCACAGTGGCAAGTAGGTGTGCATTGCACACAGCACTGCTGAGGCTGAGTACGTGGCCCTTGGCTCAGGTGCATGTGAGAATGTGTGGTTGCGTCGTCTGTTGTCTGAGTTGCGTCAGTCCGTCGCATCCATCACGTTGCATTGTGATAATGAGAGTGCCATGGCCATCGCCGACAATGACAGCGTGCATCACACACGCACAACGCACATCAACGTTGAGTATCACTATGTGCATTCACTATTACATAACGGCAGCAACATTGTGTAACATGAGACAACATGACAGCTCACTGACTTCTTGACCAAGGCACTGAAGCGCGACTCGTTCAAGAAGGCTCTGAGATTGGTTGGCATGCATCCGGGAGTGACTCTCTTTGTCCCTGCCTGCGTCTTTGCGTGCCCTGGGGGAATATGGTTATTGATGTTGGCTCTAGTGGGTGTGGAGGTACCCTCAAGGATGCCTAGCTCTCACTGGTTCACGCTACCAAGGTTTGGGCAGCCAATGGACACCAATGGTAAAGAGTGTGGAGCACAAGGATCACGGACAAGAGTGGGCAGAACATGTCGCATTCAGTAGATCTGAATCGAAACATTTTTTTATCAATCAGCATAGTGAGATTACATCAGATCCTTATAGCCTGTGATCTAAGCTTTCCAACGCATCCAAGCACGTCCAAAATGGAGCAGTAGAGCCCCTGCTACGGCCGTCGAAGTAACCCTTGGTGGAGCCGCCCACCTGGCCTTGCACTCTAGGCAACGGGAGGCGCTTCGACGATGACCCGTCGAAGCGCCTTTCTTCACCCAGAAGTCAACAAGAAGTCCATCCTGGTCAAGGAGGTCCTTATGGTCACCTCATTCATGCCCCTGGTCCATTTGGAGGCCATTAGAAATGAACTCGGATCCCTGGCGGTGGAATATCCCGCCATCCATGGCGGGTACCAGATTCCACCCACCCAATACCCATTTTTTGGGCTAGGCTAACTTTCTGAATACTCGTTCAAATCGAGCGATTCAAAGCTCGAACTTATATGGAAAAATCCAAGGAATCCAAATCTTGTCAGATCAGGTGTTCGACCACTCCTCAGTGGTCGAACCAGGGAGTACGATCAACGGCACTCATGGCAAGGGGCACACCATGTCAACAATCTCCCCCTTACACCGCAGCCTTGATGCCCTGTCCTTGGAACCTGTAGCATTTTTAAACCTCACAGCGCAGTCCAAGCTCCATGGAGCTTGCTTCGTGCCTGTCCTTGGGCTGTGCGTTGGTCATGGCATCGGCGAGCATGCGCTTAGTGCCACAATGCACAATAGCCGCATCTCCCTTCGCCACCAAGTCCCGCGCGTAGTGATGCCGGATCTCGATGTGCTTGGTCCTCCTGTGCAGCACCGGGTTCTGGGTCAGGCTGATGGCACTCATGTTGTCAACGTTGAGCACCGTCGGCTTCCTTTGCGGCACGCCGATCTCCTCTAACAGCCGACGCAGCCACACCGCCTCCTTTGCGGCTTCCGCGAGCGCGATGTACTCTGCTTCGGTGCTGGACAATGCAACACAGTCTTGCTTCCTGCTTGCCCATGAAACTGCTGCACCACCAAGCACAAACACATACCCCGACAATGATTTTCTGTCATCCACATCACCAGCCCAGTCGGCATCAGAGTAGCCGACCAACTCGAGGGAGTCATCACGCGCTCCCCCTCCAAACACGAGCCGCGACCGTTTTGTCGCCTTGAGATAGCGGAGGATCCGCTTCACCGCTTGCCAATGCAGCGGCCCGGGGTCAGCAACATAGCGGCTCACTTGGCCCTTCGCAAAGGCTAGCTCAGGCCGCGTTGCCACCATGGCATACATGATGCTCCCCACCGCGGAATGGTATGGCACACCTACCATCTCCTCCTTCTCCTTGTCCGTGCTCGGGTCCATGCTCGAGCTCAACTCACATGTGGTTGTCATGGGTGTGCCGATGGGGTTGCACGCCTCCATGTTGTAGCGGCGGAGCACCTCTTGCACATACTTTGCCTGCCCCATCTCCAGCGTGCGTGCTTTGCGGTCCCTCTTGATGGCGACGCCGAGGTAGTACTCGAGCTCGCCCATGTCGGTCATTTTGAACCGACCGCCCAGCTGCCGCTTCAGGTTCACCAACTCCTCCATGTCTAACGACACGAGGATGAGATCATCCACATAGAGTGCCACGATCTGGTGCAACCCCAGCTGCTTCCGCACGTACACGCTGTGATCCGCCTCGCAGCGCTTGAAGCCAAGCTCGGTCATGAAGCCGTCCATTTTCAGGTACCACATGAGTGGCGCTTGCTTCAGCCCGTAGAGTGCCTTGCGAAGCTGGCACACCTTCCCCGCCGGCGCGTCCACCCCCTCCGGCACCTCCATGTAGATCTCCTTGTCCAGATTGCCGTTGAGGAATGCGGTTTTTACATCCATTTGGTGGACTTCGTAGTGGCGCGCTGCCGCCACCGAGAGGATGGAGCGAATGGAGGCGAACTTTACCACCGGAGTGAAGGTTTTGTCGTAATGTTCTCCTTTTTGCTGGGCCTACCCCTTCGCAACCAGCTGCGCCTTGTACCGCTCCACCTTCCCCTCCTTGGTGAGCTTCTTCTTGAAGATCCACTTGGAGCCGATGATTTTTGCGCCCTTCGGCCTATCAATCATCTACCAAGTACCGTTCTCTTTGTGGGAGGCGAGCTCAGATTTTATGGCTCCCTCCCACTCAGCCCCATTCTTCTGCTGCAACGCCTCCTTGACGGTCTCGGGCTCCTCTTGCACAAAGAATGCTCAAGAAAACCCAATCCAGGTGCCCTGCGTGGCATCGTACCGTTTTGCCATCCTCCTTGCGCGCCCGCTTCTCCGGGACTACTGCTGTTGAGGCTGTTGCTGCTCTCTCACGGCGCCACTCGCACCGCTAGCCTGCTCCCCCTCTCTTGGGGACCGTGGAGATGCGGGCTCACTCCCCGCCTCCTCGTTCAGCTCCACTACTGCCGGCGCTTCGGACTCATCGTCCGACGCGGCTGCATGCAAATCAGCCATTCCAACATTGCCCGGATGGTTCTTGCAGGCTGGAGCCGATGGGATGTCACCCTCTTTTGCATACTCCAGCGTCTCCCCTTCAAGGAGTGGCAGGCACTCCCCACGCTTGGAGAGACCTGCGTCCTTGTCCATCCAACGACTGTCCTTGTCGAACGTGACATCGTGACTCTTCACGATTTGCTGCCTCCGCGGGTCAAAGAGCCGGTACACCTTGCTCCCGCTCTTGTACCCAACAAAGATGCACCGGCGAGTCCGCGGGTCCAGCTTGGCCCGCCCCTCCCGTGCCTGCACAATAGCATGTGCAACACAACCAAAAGTGCGGAGGTGTGCCACAGTTGGCTTCCTTCCGCTCCACATTTCTTGTGGAATCTTCCACACCTTGGACTCCGCGTCCTTTAGCGGCTTTGTCGGCGTCAGGTTCATGATGTACGCCGCAGTCCGTGCCGCCTCGCCCCAGTACCGCTGCGCGAGGCCGGCATCACTCAACATGGACCGGGCCATGTTGAGGATGGTGCGGTTTGCCCTGTCGGCAACGCTGTTCTGCTGCGGAGACTGTGGCGTAGTTTTCTGCCACGCGATCCCCTTGTTCTTCATCCATGCCGAGCAGCCCACGTACTCGCCGCCGTTGTCGCTTTGGAACGCCTTCACCTTCAAGCCTGTTTGCCGCTCCACTGCCGCCACAAACTCCTGCATACAAGTCAGGACATCACTCTTCCTCTTGATGATGTAGAGGTAGAGCTTGCGGCTGTGGTCGTCAATGAAGGTAACGAAGTAGTGAGTGCCCCCGATGGAGCTCTCGAATGGTCCACACACGTCAGTGTGGACCACCTCCAGCTTTGCCGATGCACGCGTCCCTTTGCCATCAAACGGCTATCGTGTCGCCTTGCCCACTACACATGGCTCGCACACAGCATTCTTGGCTGCATCAAGGCCCTTGACCTCAAGACCCCGCACCAATTCTTTCTTTGCCATGTCCCTCACAGTTGAGGGAGCGATGTGACATAGGCGGTGGTGCCATAGGTCCAGATTTTCTTCATCCTTCGTCACGAAGTTGACGGCGTTAGTCCTTACAGCATCGGCAAGGACCTTGGTGTGAAGAAGCCATCTCCCTCCTTCTGGATGATAGCCTCTTTCTTGTTGAAGAGTACCTCGAGCCCCTTGTCGGTAAGGCGGCTCACTGACAACAGGTTTGCCCCAAAGTTGGGCATGTGGAGCACGTCGTAGATGGTGCACGGAATGAATTTCCCGTTCACCACCAACTCAATGCGAAAATTGCCTTTGCCCGCGACCAACTCTGTTTTGCCATTGGCCACTGTCATGCGCCGCTCGGTGGCACCGTAGGTGACGAATGCCGCCCGGTTGCATTGTGTGTGGCGGCCTGATTCGGAGTCGATCACAGTGACTTCCGGATCTGTCAAGTCGGTAGACTCCCTGGCCATCATGGCTTGGGTGTCCTTCTTCCCGCCCTTCCTGGGCTGGTCCGACTTCTTGTTGGGGTAGTTGCGTGCATAGTGGCCCTGTTTGCCACAGTTGTAGCAATCCCCCTTGTTGTCACCTCTCTTGGTGCCCTGGTTAGCACCCTTCCCCTTCTTGCCTCCCCCTCCACCTTGAGGGCGGACGGCATAGGCGAAACTTGATGTTGCCCCGCTCTCTCTCCCACCACGCCGCATCCATTCGTTGCAGACATACTCAGCCACCTTCGGGTACTTCAGCTCATCGGCGGACCAGCCGCCTACGACAGTGATCATAGGACTCCAACTGTTCGGCAAGGCCAGAAGGAGGATCATAGCTTGCAGCTGAGGGTCGACCTTCCATCCGGTGGCTACGCACTCGGCAGTAAGGTACTCAATCTGCTGTAGGATCTCCATGATGTCGTCGCCTTCGTTGGCTCGGAGGGTGACAAGCCTCTTGAAGACAAAGAGCTGGTTAGCTAGGTTGGTGGACCGGTAGATGGTGCAAAGTTTCTTCCAGGCCTCCGCGGCGTCCGTGCATCCTTGAATCAATGTGCGCTGCGGCGGAGCAAGTGCTAAGACCAACAACGCAAGCGCCTTCTTGTTGCGCTTCTTGTACTTGTCCACTTCATCTAGCGTCGCGGTATCCGGAGGCGCGGTCTCTTCACCATTGACCAGCTCAAGTAGACCCTTGTCATCAAGGTAGACCTCAAACTGCCACCTCCACAAAGGGAAGCCGTTTCCATCAAACTTGGACACGACGCCGATGCTCTCTTGCTCGGTCGTTGCCATGGCGCGCGGCGGTAGCGTGAAGGATGATGAGCTAGGTCCTTCTAGGTACATGGACCCATAACCCTTTGTTGGCTCTAGTGGGTTTGGAGGCACCCTCAAGGATGCCTAGCTCTCACTGGTTCATGCTACCCAGGTTTGCGCAGCCAATGGACACCAATGGTAAAGAGTGTGGAGCACAAGGATCACGGGCAAGAGTGGGCAGAACACGTCGCATTCAGTAGATCTGAATCGAAACTTTTTTTATCAATTAGCATAGTGAGATTACATCAGATCCTTATAGCCTGTGATCTAAGCTTTCCAACGCATCCAAGCACACCCAAAACGGAGCAGTAGAGCCCCTGCTACGGCCGTCGAAGTAACCCTTGGTGGAGCCGCCCACCTGGCCTTGCACTCTAGGCAACGGGACCTTGGCGCTTCGACGATGACCCGTCGAAGCGCCTTTCTTCGCCCAGAAGTCAACGAGAAGTCCATCCTGGTCAAGGAGGTCCTTATGGTCATCTCATTCATGCCCCTGGTGTATTTGGAGGCCATTAGAAATGAACGCAGATCCCTGGCGGTGGAATATCCCGCCACCCATGGCGGGTACCAGATTCCACCCACCCAACACCCGTTTTTCGGGCTA
The DNA here is from genome assembly GCA_023375785.1 of Penium margaritaceum. Taxonomy (NCBI): domain Eukaryota; kingdom Viridiplantae; phylum Streptophyta; class Zygnematophyceae; order Desmidiales; family Peniaceae; genus Penium; species Penium margaritaceum. The sequence continues at coordinate 176,168 of SZWC01000266.1, read as the reverse complement.
GGCTAACTTTCTGAATACTCATTCAAATTGAGCGATTCAAAGCTCGATATTGCATGCAAAAATCCAAGGAATCCAAATCTTAAGTCAGATCAGGTGTTCGACCACTCCTTGGTGGTCTAACCAGGGAGTACAATCAACGGCAATCATGGCAAGGGGCACACCATGTCAACAGTTGACTGTGTCTTTACCCGCCCATGTGCACCACGCCTGTGAGTCATGGGGGAGTGTTAGTTTTTGCGCATCTCTCATTGTTCTCTGTTTTTTCCTCTTGGCTTGTATGCATCATCGTGCAAATGACTGAAGGCGAGACTCGACGCTGCTTGAGTGTCGTCTGGTGGAGCCGACGCACGTTGAGGCATATTTGCTGTTTACTGGAGCCTCCTCCCTCCGGCGATGTGCTCAGCTCCATCGGCAGGTCTCTTCTGCGGTCAGGCCGCCGGTAGTCACTGCCACTGTAGATGCTGTTTGCATGCTCCCAGCACTCGTTCTGACTGTGCCATTGCATCTGCAGCATCATGCTCTGCCTAGGGTCCATGTCTCTTGCTGTGTGGCACAGTTTGGCATTGTGGACCATCGTAGGCAATGCATGGGTTCGGGCAGTCATAACTCTTTCCTTCCATTTTTCTAGCTCATTCTGAAAGCACGCCTGCGTTCACAGCATTGTTATTATGGTATGGTCTAGTTTTCAAGCAAAACGGACGATGCCCGGGTTTTGGGCTGTTGGGCGTCTGACAGGGCTCACCGAGAAAACCCTGCCTGCTAGAAAATAGGTGTTGGACTATATTCTGATTGGCTGGTTAGTTGAGTAACAGCTTCTACACTAGTGGGGGAGAGCTAGAACTTGGAGGGGTCTCCCATTGTTGCTCCTTCTTCATTCCTAATCAGTCACTTTCAGTTTTCAGCTGCTTTTTGGCGCTAACACTAGCGCGCACATTTTTGAGTAACAAACCAAGAGCTTCCAGACTTAGTCTCTAGAGCAGCAGACTAAGGGGGCAGCAAACTTAAGCAACGAGCGTGGAAGCCCGCACACTACATCAACAACGCCGCTGCCGCAACGTGCTGCCTCTTTTTCCTTTCTTCTTGCAGTAAGTGAGCTTTCCCTACCCGATCCATGGCTTCACTCTCATGCCTGCCTACTTGCCTATCCTAGCACCTATGGCAGCCTACTAGTATCAGAGGGGAAGGGAATGTACCTCCTTGCTACGCTCCTGAGACCTCATCGGGCCACTCTCAATGTGCGGGTGATCCCGCCCAAGTCCACTTAGTGCATCGGCGTCACCTTTCAACAGCAACTATCCCGTGGGCCCTTCTTTCGCCTCCTCGCGCATTTTGACCACGTTGTGGTCACGTATGCAGTCCCACCTTTCAGCAGTCACGTGCACGTATTGTGTCCCGTCACAGCACCCGATGCACCAACAACTCTCGTGGTGAACCGAACCTGTGCAGTCGTAGGCTCTGCCTTCTTCTCGGTCCCAGCATGAGAATCGACCACGCTGTGGTCTTTGCTAGCGTCATCGCTCCCCAACAGTCCCATTCGTGTCCTTCAGCCTCCTTGCACCGCACCCTCGATCCATGTTCTGGGAGGGAGGGACAAAAAGAGGCGGGGCTGACGCTGTGCTTCCACACAGCACCCACGGCACCGGCAACCCTCCGCTGACATCCCCCTCTCTTCTCTCTCTCAGCAGCTAGGCTCTGCCTGTCTCTATGCGCTCGTTGAGTACACCCTGGGCACCTCACTCATTGCCTCTTGGCAGCACCAGCACCTACACTTCTCACCTGCCATGACTCGGCCCTCTAATGCCTGCACAGTGTACAATCCTCTCTCAGACTTGAGCCGCAGTAGTTGCCCCACAACCTTGGTTCAATTCCGTCGTCTCAGGCTGCCTTCTCGACAACCGAGCGTTTGGCACCCTGGCTTCCCCTCCGGTGACAGAGCCCATCCCCATGTCATCCACGGCCGTGCGTGAGCATTGCTGTATCGACGACAAGATAGCATGTTATGAGAAGAGGGCGGAAAGGGAGGTGTGGTCAAGAGTTCGCCGCAACGGTCCGGGGTACTACCCCAGTTAGGACTACGATCCGGCCGACTATTAGGAGAGGGAGGACGCACGAGACTACACAACCCATTGTCAGTCTGCCGATGGCGATTCACCAACGGCACAGAATGAACCGCTCATGACACCACCACATGAACGCCGACCTCTCAAGTCACCAGTAAGCCCACCCGTTGTCCATAGGACTTGTCAGCAACAACGTCATGCTACCCATCTTGGAGCAGCACCATACCTTGCTGCAGCAGCACCTCGGGCATCTCCTCCTCGTCGGGTTGCATCTCTTTCTAGATCATCTACAGGGTCAGTTTCTACTCCATCTTCTGACATTCTGACAACGCCGCAGGCTGCTCTTGTTTCCAGTGCTGCTATTACTTCTACCCTTGGTGCCTTTGCATGTGATGCACGCGCACCGGCTAGTACCGCAGCTGGCAGAGCCATTGACACATACACAGCAGCCATAGTTGACCACAGTCCCTTGGCAGCCGCCGCTGTCAACGTCGTCACCCAGGTTGGTGCCGCAGGAGACGTTGTCGCTTCAGCAGCAGCTGCTACTGCCACAACGCTCTCTAGTGAAGTAGAATTCATTCATGCATCCACAACATAGGCATCAGCACTGACCTCTGCCTCCTCCTTGGCAACACGTCACATCCACTTGCTGATCTTGACTACTGCTGCCATCTCCACCTTGTCAGGCACTGCGTTGACGGGGACAGCCTACCTCATTGTCTCAGCATCGGCCACCATTGTAATTGTAGCCTTGTCAACTATAGCAGCTCTTCCACCACTGCTCTCTTTGCGCCGTTGTGCTTGGTGAGCTTGGTCTGCCCCTCTGCCCTACGTCTCCCGTGTTGGTGTCATTGTGCGTTCAGGTTATTGTCTTGCAGCAGTCATCCGGAACAATCATCACACATTTCCCACGCCCACTGGGGCAAGGGAAACTCTGCTGAATTTCTTTGGCAGAGTCGCTTCTTTGGCATCATGCTAGTCGACGATGATCAATGCACCGCACTACTAGCGCAGTTGCAGCATGAACCCAACTCATCTGTTGACCCCCCGTTTGTGCTCGTTGCTGCTGAGTCTGCCCGCGCTGTTTGTGCACTCATCAGGCCGGACCCGATGACCTCATAGATGAGATAGGGTCCTATAACGCTGATATTTCACGTCACACACCTGCTGAACCTGTCGGCGCTTATGCATTGATAAAGGGCCGCACAAAAGTGACTGGGTATGAAGCCCAAAGTATTCTCACTGTCCAGTTCAACACTCTCTCCATGCATGCTAATGAGACTGCTGACGCCTACTGGGCCCGCAGCCTGCGCTTGCTACGCGATCTTGGCAAAGCAGTCCCTGGACAGCTCCCTGCTGCGATCTCCATTGTCAATGGCCTCATCCCGGAACTCAACAACATCTTCAGGGTTGTCGAGGCCACTGAGCTTGAAGGCTTGGCGGCCATCCCCGTTCCCGCAGATCCACCCCCTGGCATCAGCGCCTTGTGGGAATTCACCTCCCTGTGCCTGACTGACTAGTGGAACTCCCTGTAGAATAAGTGTGCATCCATTGCACCGCCGTTGCAGCAGCTACTACCGCACTCCCCTCCTCATCATCCTCATCTGCCTCCACATCATCCTCCACCACATTCGCCACCCCGACAGTGACCTCTCTTGCTTCCCAAGGGGGCAGTTAGGGTACCCGTCATGACAAGAGCAAAGACGGTGGAGGTTCTTCTGGCGAGAAGGGACGGGGGGGAGGCGGTAAAGGTCGTGGCTCTCACCCTGCTCCTTTCGCAAATTCCTCATCCAGCACCGTCATATGCTAGAATTGCGGTACTACAGGGCACGTTGCTCCCAAGTATCCAGCTCCTCTTGATGATGCCCGCCTTGCTTCAGCCATGCGTGCTCACTGGCACACTCGTCAGGTTCTCGGAGTGGGTCCTCTCACTCGTCCACCTCCACTACTCCTTCTGGCCGCAGCACTCCTCCTTCACCACCAGCTGCTGCCTACACTACCACCCTGACTGCAACCCCTCCCTGGGGTTGGCCATCTGGGTTTGGGGGCCCTGTCTACTTCGGCCCTCTCTTTGGATACTACACGCCCCCTCATTGGGCGTCCTCCGCTGCCCTGTCTCAGCACACCTCCCCTGGTTTCATCATCATTGGCCCTTCTGACTATGAGCGCCAGTTGGACTTGGCTCTCTCCCATGCCGTCCATCATTGACACCTCCGTGATCAAGGAGGTGAGAGTGTGCGTTCGGGTACGGGGGCACTTGCGTGTGCTGTCGATGCGTCGCTCCATGGTGCGTCATCCATTCATGTTCAAGGACGTTCCCCTGCTGATGTTTCGTGGATTGAGCAGTGGCAGTCCTACAGCTTACCTCATTGCCTCGCAGCCTGTGGTCAGCGCCTCCCTCCTCGCTCTGCCATTGCCGCTGTCAGCCGTGACCCTGGTTCTATCTGTGTTTCTGGTGGCTTCTGGATCCTTGATTCAGGAGCCACTCACCACATGATGTCCTTTTGGTCCTCGTTTGTCTCTTTGGGTCCCGTCGGATCTGTGTGTTTTGTCCATTCCGGCTCTGGTGAGCTCTTGCCTGTTAAGGGTGTTGGAGTTATTCATTTTGCTAGCCCTGGGGGGGAGCTCTTCCTGCCACATGTCTTGTATGTCCCTGCTCTTGAGCTCAGTCTGCTCTCTGTTACGACTCTCGATGACCAGGGCATGGACTTCTCCTCTAGCCGCAGTATTGCTTCTGTGCTGCATCGCACCACTGGCCGTGTCCTGCTACGTGGCAGTCGTTTTGACCGCTTGTTCCGTTTACCCTCATTTGCGCCTCATCTCGCCACCGCCGCACTTGTTCATGTCACGCTCTCTCTCTCCTACACATACATGAGTGCTTCATCGTTGCCTCTGCCACATTCACACCGCTAGTGTTGACAGTTTTCTCAGGGACAAACCTGCTCATGGCCTCGACGCGGACACGTTTCCTGTCCCTTGTCCCACCGACTGTCTTGACTGTGCTGAGGACAAAATGCATCAGTCCCCTTTCTCCACTTTAGAGTCCCGCATATACCACTACTATCGGCCCGAGCTTTCCACTATGAGGATCTCACATACCCAGACTTATGGAGGATCATGTACCACCTTTGAGAATGACGTTCGGTGGAGACACTGCCACTGGAGAGGCAAGCAAACCTTCAATTTCCTCCATTCCCGTTCATGTCGACTCCATCATCACTCCTCCTTCTCATGCTTCCATCACGAATCTTCATCCACCCGACTCAGCTGCCCATGGTTACCTTCATCCATGAGTGGTGGTTCGTTTCTTTGTTCTAGCCCTCCTTTTCTTGTGGCGGTGTACCCTTGTACGTCAGGGACCTCTATCCCACCTTGGAGGCTAGCTCCGCCACTTCATCCATGCCTGTGTACTGCTCGCCCACTCCCTTTCCTCTGGCATACAAAAATGCACCATGGAAGAGCATAAAGAGGAGAGGCTGTGAGTTGGGAACCTTAACAGTCACACGAGGACAGGTACACTCCAGGTGGTATATGGGCAATGTGAGGAGTCGTAGCCGGAGACACCACTTCATCTTTGAGGGTGTGAAAAGACTCGTGCGTGATAGGGGGAGCTATCTTTGTGTGATGAGAGTCCATATGATTTATCACCCAGGATCTATTCAGCTACGGTATCAGCATCTTCATCGAGGACATCGCTGCTAGATTCATCTGTCAAAGGGGAGTGTGTGTGTGGACATGGACCTCACACGAAATTATGGGAGATGCATGGCAAGGGGTCCATGCTCTGCTATGAGCATACTACAGCAGCTGGCGTGTGGCTCATGCCACGTGCCTGCACAATGACATGTGGATGGTAGCACTCTGTTGGTTGAGACCCGGACACTTGGTGGGTGTACCAGTGTCACGAGGAGACCATGTGATCGTGTGTCGTGGTTTGTGGCAATACTACCTATGGCATGTGCATGCAAGCTGGATTGCTCATAGTTGTCGAGACCCGGAAACGTGGTGAGTTGCACCTGTGTTACAAGGAGATCCCCTATGATGATGTATTGGTATTGATCATGCTATTGTGGCCGGTATGCGGACACTTGTTTGATTTCTCGTAGCGGTTGAGACCCGGGCACAAGCACCGCCAGTGTCACGTGGAGACCCTCTTGTCACCTGACTTGTGTATGATGTGCATGACTCCTCTCATGGTCGAGACCCGGACACATGGTGGGATGTCAAGGGTCGTGAGGAGACCTTGTGACCTCTATTATGCTCCAAGGGGACACTGGGCCTAGCCTCTGTACATGGATGGGTAGCAGATGTGTCTCTATGTGTGGTTGACTGGTGCAGATTGTGGTTTTGGCATACGATGTTGTTCCACGCCTTCGTTCATTTGTCTTGGCATTGACGGCTATGTCAGCCAGGGGGAGTGTTGGTTTGTGTGGTTTCCACCCATCAGGATCGACGCCGATTGATCATCTAAAAACCCCACGTTGGTGGTATAGGGTGGAGGTGAGTGTGACAACACGAGGGGCCTCAGGAGTGTACCGAGACTTCCCCAGCACCTACGACACTGCCGGCGAGAGAGGGTGGATGCGTTCCGGTAGCCGTGTGGGCTTGTTGGGAGGTAGGAGAGTTTTCTTGGTGGGTTGAGACCCGCGCACCCGATGGACTATACCGGTGTGACGAGGAGACCCAATGGTTGTAGTTGCGCTTTCGATGTTCGGAAAGCCGTTTCTGATGTCTGGACACTGATTTTGAGTGTTTATAGGATTGCTCGTATTTTCTCGGTGGTCGAGACCCGGGCACTCGGAGAGCTGTCCCGGTGCCTCGAGGAGACCACCTTTGTTGTTCCCGTGGTGTATGCAGTGTGTTCTCTCCGCTGACTTGTTTGAGTTCAGCAGGGTTGACGAGACCCGGTGCGGCAAGCTGCTCGTGGCCCTACATATGCCGGCTAGGGGCTCATTTGTATTCTCCTCCTTGTTCTTTCATATTGTGCGTTCTAGACTTAGCCAAATTCTTGCTGTTTTGCATTGCAGTCACACACAAAGCTCATGTTGGTGTTTGCATGGGCCTGCATGCCCTAATTGATTTCCAACTCTTGCCCTGTCTACCACTCTCTACAATAACTGTGTCATCCTCATATGGTGGCTCTTGCACACACAACAGCAACAATGACCCATTATCACTAGCAAAAGTGCTTGATATACTACTGCACAATTGCTTAGTCTACCATTGGTCTAGCAACGGCTCTCCCAAGCATCAACGATCTTTACTTGAGGGACTAATAGCTGTGACCTGTGTAGCACGTTGTAGCGAGTTGTAGTCATATGTACGGAGTTGTACACAGTTGTAAGGATTCGTATAGAGTTGTATGATGTTGTAAGGATTCTTACGGAGTTTCATGGATTTGTACAGAGTTGTACAGAGTTGCACGGAGTTGGACAGAGCTGTATGGAGTCATGGAATTGTACAGAGTTGTATAGATTTGTATGGAATTGTAGAGAGTTGTACAGAGTTGTATAGATTTATACAGACTTGTATGCAATTTTACGGATTTGTATGGAGTTGTGCAGAGTTGCGCAGAGTTGTATAGATTTGTATAGAGTTATATGGAGTTCAACAAAGTTAAACGGAGTTGTATGGAGTTCTACGAAGCTATACAGAGTTTCATGGAGCACAGAGTTGCTGGGAGTTGTAGGGAGTTTTATGAAGTTGAAGGGAGTTGTACAAAGTTGTATGGAGTTGTACAGAGCTGTACGGAGTTGTACGATGTTCTACAGAGTTTTACGTAGTTTTACGGAGCTCAAGTTGTACGAATTTGGAATTGTACGTGGTTTTACAGAGCTGTACGAAGTTTTACATAGGTGTACATAGGTATACCGTGTTGTATGGCATTGATCAGAGTTGTACAAAGTTGTATGGAAGAGTACAGAGGTATAGAGATTCAAACAGATTTGTACAAAGGTCTACAGAGCTTTGCAGATTTGTACGAAACTATACGGACTTGTTCAGAGTTGTAACTAATCCTAGTGATTTATTGCGCATTGTAGCGAGTTGTACGGAGTGGTATCAAGTTGTACAGAGTTCTATGGAGCTGTACAGAGTTGTACAGATATGGATAGAGTTGTAGCAAGTTGTACAAAGTTGAGCGGAGTTTTACACAGTTGTAAAGAGCTGTACGAGGTTGTACTGAGTTATACGCACTAGTACAGAGTGGTGTGGAGTTGTACGGAAATGTAAGGAGTTGTATAAATTTGTACGTAGTTGTACGGAGTTGTGTTAGGCACAAGTGTCACTACAAGTATCTGGCACAAATATCAAGCACAACTATCAGGGAAAAGTGTGAATCACAAGTATCGAGCACAGTTGGAAATCAATTAGGGCATGCAGGCCCATGCAAACACAAACATGAGCTCTGAGTGTGAGTGCAGTGCAAAACGGCAAAAAAATGGCTAAGTCTGGAATGCATAATATGAAAGAACAAGGAGGTTGTACAAATGAACCCCTAGCGGGCTTATGTAGGGGCGCAGCCAGCTAGCCGCACCGGGCCCCGTCACCCACGCTGAACCCAAACGAGTCATCGGGGAGAACACAGTGCATACACTACGAGAGAAACAAAGGTGGTCTCCTCAAGGCACCGGAACAGCTCTCCGAGTGCCCGAATCGGGACCACCAAGAAAATACAAGCAGTGCTAGAAATACTCGAAATTAGCGTCTAGACATCACAAACGGTTCTCCGAACATCGGAAACACTACTGAAGCCATCAGTTTTCCTCATCGCACCGGTACAGTCCACTGGGTGTGTGGGTCTCAATCCACCGAGAAAACTCTCCTAGCTGTTGACAAGCCAACAAGGCTGCGGAAACGCATTGACCGCGTCTCGCCGGCACTGTCATAGATGCTGGAGAAGTCTCGTGATACTCTGGACGCCCGTCGTGTCGTCACGCCCTCCTCTACCATATACCACAAACGTTGGTACATGGGTAATCCATCAGCGTGTTATGACGGATGGAAGCCACACAAACCAACACTCCCCCTAGCTGACATTGCTGTCAATGCCAGAGTAAATGAATGAAGGCATGGAACAACAACGCATGCCAAACCACATTCTGCACCAGTCAACCAAGTGCGCACGCGCACACACACACACACACACACACACACACACATTTGTTGCCCATCCACGCATAGAGGCTAGGCCCGGTGTTACCCTGGAGCATAATGAAGGTCACAAGGTCTTCTGAGGACATTGGTACATCCCACCATGTGTCCGGGTCTCGACCATGAGAGGAGTCATGCATGTCATGCACAAGTCAAACGACAAGAGGGTCTCCTTATGACATTGGCGGTACTAGTGCCCGGGTCTTGACTATGAGAGGAGTCATGCGCATCATACACAAGTCACAGGACAAGAGGGTCTTCTCGTAACACTGGCAATACCAGTGCCCGGGTCTTGACCGCTACGAGCAATCCAGCTCGCATACACATGCCACACATAGTATAGCCATACACCAAGACACAGAATCACATGGTTTCCTCATGACATTGGTACACCCACCAAGTTAAAGGGGTCTCAACCAACAGAGTGCTACCATCCACATGTAGCTGTGTAGGAATGTGGCATGAGCGACACGCCGGCTGCTGTGCTATGCTCGTAGCAAAGCATGGACCACTCGCCATGCATCTCCCATGATGTCGTGTCAGGTCGAGGTCCATACAACACTCCCCCTAGGCAGATGAACCTTATGGTGATGTCCTCGATGGAGATGCTGATACTGTAGCTGAACAAATCCTGAGCAATGAATCATGTGGTCTCTCATCACACAAAGATAGCTCCTCTTGTCACGCACGAGTCTGCTCCTACCATCTAAGTCAAAGTGTTGTCTCCGGCTATGACTCTCCATCTTGCCTGTGCACCACATGGAGTGTACAAGGGTCCCAACTCATATACTCTCCTCTCTCTGCTCTGCCGCAATGCATCTGTGTACACCGGAGGAAAAGGAATGGACGAGTAATGTGCAAGTGTGGATGAAGTGGCAGAGCTGACCTCCGAGGCGGGATAAAGTACCCTCAAGCACCAGGGTGCATTGCTATAAGAAGAGGAGGGCTGGAATGATGAACCGGACAACCACACTTGGATGAAGGTGACGATGGAGTAGCTGAAGCGGATGGATGAAGGTGTGTGAAGGCAACAGTAGAAGGAGGAGTGATGATGGAGTCGACAGAAACAAGGATGGCAGAAACTGAAGGCATCCTTACCTATCCTGTAACAATGTCTCCATCGGACGTCATACTCGGAGCTGGTACAAGATCCTCCCCGAGTATGGGTGTGTCAAATGCTGGTAGCGGAAAGCTCATGCGGATAGTAGTGGTGCTCCCATCCTCTGACAGTCGCTTGCATGCTGCCATTACCTCCTGCTGCGGCATCTCTACACGCTTTTGTAAGTCAGCATAATTTGCCCCGGAAATGTGGAGGTGGCCTATGTCTACCTAGTGCAGGATCAACTCTGTCTCATTGGATGCTCCACACGTAGACTGTAGAACTTGCAATTACAGCCCCATCTGCATCTTTGTTGCTGAAGAAGATGGAGCTGGTGCCAATGCATCCACATGGAGGTCAACCAAACTCACGATGTACTGAGATGCTACACACACGAATGCAGCTGAATGTGGCACATCCCCACCACTGCTCATGTCTGTCTTACGTGGAGGGGTCAGTGGTCGCATGCCGAGAGAAAAGGAGAAGGTAGATTTGTTGGAGTCCGCGGTGCACATGGAAATGTCATTCGTGTCGATACTATCACTCTGAGCGTGCATGTGATCAATAGGGTTACCAACAGGTGAACATGAGAGGGCAGAAGTCATCTTTTGCTGACGAGGTGACTCCATCTATGTGCTCGAATCTGCTCCACGTTCCTCGACTGCCAGCGTAGTGGACGCAGCAATGCAGAATTCCACCTCGACAATGCCTGTCAAGGCGACCAGCAAGCGTAGCTAGCGCTCACGCACCGTCTTGCCGGGAAGACTAGTTGCTGTCACTCGCTCGATAATGGAGTAAGGCCCGCCATGTGACTCTATCATGTGTATTGCTACTCCGCCGTGTGTATGGGAACCCGTAAACTCGGGGAACATGGGCGACGCCTGATGCTGAAGCAGGTCCTCAGGTAGCGCCGATGATAAGGTGGAGCCCGCTGTGTCTGCTCCGGCATGTCCCAGTGACATCTCTCAGAATTTCTGCTCTCAAGGATGCCTCAACCTTTAAAAGACCAACTGGCCGACTCTGCTCATGCACTGCGACCGCTGCAGGGCAGGTGTGAGCCTCGTGCACCAACGTCCTCAGACGTCTATAATGGGCATCCTAATCCGGACAAGACTCTTGTGCCACCGCCGTGCCGCTACCGGTTGACATCACGAGTGGAAACACCTAGGGACGCCGGGCCTACGCTCCTCTTAATGTATCCTGCCGCTACGAAAATTCTCGATCCAGCCCAGACGTGGAAGCCCAGCTCGATGACATGGAAGTCTCCACCATGAACGCCATGTCAGGATCAGACTCAATGTCATGTGCTGTCATTGTATCATGTGCATCCGCCTCAACTGACACTCGGGCGCCACGGCACGGCGAGACCATAGACCCTGTCCCTATGGTCACAGCAGACAATGCATGGTGACCACAATCCCACTTGACAGATATTGCAACGAATGCCGAGGAGGTGGAGGATGTATCAAGACTGGCACAAGCACAACGTGCGGAGCGCTGACACTGACACCGCAGGCATACACGACTAGAACAACTACATGAAGACATGTCATCTCGAGGTGGTGTCGTGGTAGCAGGAGAGTGGAGGATCAAGAGGATGGTGGCAACCTGGGAATGGCCAACAGGTGGAGCTGAAGAGACACCTTTGGGATAAGAAATGAGGAGAGGATGAAGGAGATGAGATCAAGGAGGCCATCGACGAACTAGTAGCAGAGACATGCTCTGTGAGGACGACACCACAAAGCCGCTGCACCATCTTCCTCAAGCCGTGGATCTCAGCAAATATGGCTGCCAGAGGTCCAACTAGGGGATCTACCAATGCTGGCAGATCCGCATGGTGTGGAGAACGCATCCTTAGACAAGGCTGAAGCCAAGGTGGATGTCAGCCCCGAGGGTGCGTCCAGCAGCAAAGCCAACCATGACGTCCATCACAACAGTAGAAGTAGGCAAATGAGCAGGACGTGTGCTTAGATGTGTGCACACTCATCTCATACGCAAGACGATGGATAGGTGCGAAGGGCTACTACTCCTAGTGGTGGATACCAAGCCGAGGGAGAGGATGACACTGGGTGACACTGTCACACCTGTAGGTCACGGCGTCGAGGTCAACAAGTGTAATCAGACGGGACGAGTTGCACGACCACAGCATGCTTGAAGAAGGGAGTTTGACTAGTTGCAGCCACTAGTGTTGCTGCTACAAATGAGAACACTGGTGCTGCAGTTTTCTTTCTTCTCGCCCTGACTCCTTTTTTTCCTTGCATTTCGGTCACCATGTTCTTTTGTTATTTGTCAAATAACCCCTCGTATGGGAGTTACTCGACTGCCCCCTCTCTTTTGGGTGCGGTGGTCCTTCCTTTCTTTTATTTCACCGTATGCCACGGTAGTGTATCTAAGACCAACGCTCGTGGCTTTATCGGTGCTTTCCCTTTTTTTTACTCGGACCCTCTCCTCCTCCCTTTGGTTTATTTTTTGCATTTGTTCCTGGCTTGACCATTGCAGCAAGTAGAGCAAGCTCGTGTTTTGGCTGGCTCACCTATCGGCGTGACCTCGCTCAGCAGCAAGCTCCACAGCGAGCTCAATGTGTGAGCCCGCTGAATGAGCTTGCTATTTCGGGAGGGGGGGGGTAGCAACATCGCATCTGCTTGTGCTTTTGCTGCTACTGCACGCTGTGTACAGCTGCCTTTGCACGCTGCCGCCACCGCCACTGCTGCTGCTACTACTGCTACGATGTGTCGTTGCGCATTGCTGCTATGCGCTGCTGCTGCAGGTGGCAATTTCGTGTTAGCAGCTGCTTATCGCTGCCGTCGTAGCTGCTGCTACTGGTATTGCATGTGGCTGCTGCGGGCTGCCACTACTGCTACGGGTTGCTGCTACTGTGGGCTGCTGATGTTGCTGCTGCCGCGGGCTGCTGCTGCTATTGCTGCGTGTGACAATGCTGATGTAGCAATTTCTTCTCACTGTTGTAGCTACTGCTACTACTACTTGGCGCTGAGGTTGTTTCTGCCACGGCTGCTGCTCCTGCGGAGCTCCTACTACAGCAGTAGCTAGTGACGTTGCTACAAATATTACTCACTGAAGGAGTAGCTCATGCAGTTCCTTGAATCGGGCAACAATGCCTCGGCCACCGCTGGCACACTTTTTCATTATGCTTTGGTGGCCGGTGCCATCCGTGGTCCCGATGCTTTTACCTCCCAAACAATGGAAGTGGCGGCATCCACACACCAAAAAGGATGCCATAAGCGTTGTAGCTCTTACTGCAATCACCTCGCTCCTCTCGCATGCTACTGCCGGCATGGCGCCACGTGGCGCGTTCTCTTTGCATTCCACCCGTTGTGATCTTTCTGCTCATGCTACTTCTGCTACTCACACGCCCCCCTGTGCTCTGATACCAAGTTGGAAGTTAACTAGGGCATGCAGGCCCATGCAAACATGAACATGAGCTCTGAGTGTGAGTGCAATGCAAAATGGCAAAAAAATGGTTAAGTTTGGAACGCATGAAAGAAAAAGGAGGGAGTACAAATGAGCCCCTAGTGGGCTTATGTAGGGGCACCGGCAGCTAGCCTCACCGGCCCCCGTCACCCCTGCTAAACCCAATCAAGTTAGCAAGGAGAACGCACTACATATACCACAAGAGAAACAAAGGTGGCCTCCTTGAGGCATCGGAACAGCTCTCCAAGTGCCTGAGTCTCGACCACCGTGAAAATACAAGCAATGCCAGAAATACTCCAAATCAGCGTCCAGACATCACAAACGACTTTTCGAACATCGAAAGCACTACTACAGCCATCGGTTCTCCTCGTCGCACTGGTATAGTCCACCGGGTGTGAGGGTCTCAACCCACAAAGAAAACACTCCTAGCTCCCGACAAGCCAACAGGGCTGCCGGAATGCATCGATTTCTGTCATGCCAGTGCTGTCGTAGATACTGGAGAAGTCTCAGGACACTCCGGAGGCATTTCATGTCATCACGTCGTCCTCTACCATATACCACAAACATGGGTATATGGGTAATCCATTGGTGTTGGTTGTGACGGGTGGAAGCCAAACAAACCGACATCATCAGGTACGAGTATTAGGCACACATATGAGACACAAGTATCAGGCACAAGCATCAGGCACAAGTATCAGGCATAAGTACCAGGCACAAGTATGAGGCCCATGTATACGGAATAAGTATCAGGCCGAATTATGAGATGCTTGTCCCTGATACTTGTGTGTGATACTTGTGCATGATACTTGTCCGTGATAGTTGCGCTTGATACTTGTGCGAGATACTTGTGAATGATTCTTGTGCCTGATATGTGTGCGGACACTTTTGCATGATATATGTGCCTGATACTTGTGCCTAATACTTATGCCTGATTCTCATGCCTGCTAATTTAGCCTGATACTTCTGCCTGATACGTGTGCCTACTAACTGTGCCTGATACTTGTGCTTGATACTTGTGCCTAATACTTGTACCTGAAACATTTGCTTGATACTTGTTGCTCATACTTGTGCTTGATAGTTGTCCCTGATACGTGCGCTTCATACTTGTGTCGGATTCTCACGCCTCGTTCTTGTGCATGATACTTGTGTTGGACACTAGTGCATAATACTTGTGCCCTATACTTGTGCCTGATACTTGCGCCTGACACTTGTGCTTGATACTTGTGCCTGATGCGTGTGCCCGATACATGTGCCAGATACTTGTGCTTGATACTTGTGCCTGTTAATTCTGCCTGATACTTGTGATTGATACTTGTGCATGATACTTGTGCCTGACACTTCTGCTTGACACTCGTGCCTGCTGATTTTACCTGAGACTTCTCCCTGATAATTGTGCCTGATACTTGTGCTGGATACATGTATTTGATACCTATGCATTACAATTGTGCCTGTTACTTGTGCCTGATACATTGGCTTGATACTTGTGCCTGATACTTGTGCCTGGATCTTGTACTTGATTCTTGTGCCTGATACGCGTGCATGATATTTGTGTCTGATACAAGTGCATGATATGTGTACTCGATGACTGTGCCTGACACGTGTAGCTCTTACTCCTGCCAGGTACTTGTGGCCAATTCTAGTGCCTAATACTTGTGCCTGATCCTTGTGCCTGATTCTTAAACCTGATAAGAGTTCTTACTACGTGTACCTCATACTCAATCTTGATACTTCTGCCTGATACTTGTGCCTGCGACTTGTGTCCAAAACTTGTGCCCGATTCTCGTGCCTCACACTTGTACGTGATACTTTTGCCTGCTGCTCGTCATCTATACCTGTGCCTGTTACTTGCGCCTTATAGTTGCGCCTGATACTTTTCTTTTATACTTGAGCGTGATACTCGTGCTTGATACATGTGCCTAATAGTTGTGCCCGATACTTGTACAAGGTTTTACGGAGTTGTACGGAGCTGTGCGGAGCTATACAGAGTTGTATGGAGTGGTGCAGAGTTGTACAGAGTTGCAGAATTCTGTGGAGCTGAACTGAGTTATATGGAGTTGTGTAGAGTTGTACAGAAATGCACAGAGTTGAAGAGTTATAGGAAGTTATAAGGATTCGTACGGACCTGTACGGGGTTGTATAAATATGCACAGAGTTGTATGGAATTTGATCACATTGAACGCCAAAGTGTCACCACAAAACATAAATTTCAGTTGTGAGTATCGAGATGATTTACACGCATGTTTCTACCCACCTAAGAGAGTAAATATTGATATCAAAATCAGGGAGGATTCCGCCACACACCCTCGGACCCCGAGGGTGTGTGGCGGAATTCTCTTCTCGCCACAATGCTAACAGCAACCGCAGAAGCCGCTGGCTTGCTGTCTTTGGTGCCTGTGCGCCACCTATTGCAGTGCAATCGTGCACCTGTAGCATCGATTGCAATAGCCACCGCTGCCTCGCTGTTGGCATCGCACACTAATTCTCATCATGGCTGCTATTCTCCACAACCCTGCGCAACCTATTGAAGTATAATCTTGCACTTGCATCATTAGCAGCAATAGCGATTGCAGCCGCTACCTTGCAGCCGCATTGTGCGGTACTTGTTCTCTCAGCTGTTGATGTCCACAGCCCTTGAGCCAGCTGTTATAGAATAAACATCTAACAAAAGTGGTGTCAACACCAGTAGTAGACCTCACCCCATTGCCGGCATCGTGAAGTACTTCTTTTCCTGTCTGCCACTCTCTACAATGACTGCGTCATCCCCATATGGTGGCTCTTGCATACAGAACGGCAGGAAAAACCCATTGTGACCACCAGAAGTGCGTGATTTGCTGCTAAACCATTGCGTAGTCTACCATTGGTCTCGCAACGACTCTCTGAAGCATCAGCGATCTTTTCCTCAAGGGACTCACACCTGTGACCCCTGTCGATGGTGGAAAACCACCTAGGAACGATTGGAGTAAGAATAAGGCTGCACACCGAATTCGGTTCGCAAATCTGAAGGTGGATTTGGATTCGAGAGTCCAAATCCACTAACGGTTTTGGATTCGCGAATCCTTGTGGATTCACAAGTATTTGCGAATCCTTGGGGGTGTCCAAGAAAACATGTGGCTGCAAAAGAATTATCGGATGGCCTCTGGTGCAACTCCCATTCTTTGCTTTAGCGATGTGGCAGGGCCCTCGTCGCTACGGAAGGAAAGCCTGCAGTTGGGCCTGACACCTGATTCGCTTGACATCAGGCTTCGATGATCTAGCATAGCTGACGGACGCAATTCACGACTTCACACGCCAGCCAATTGTACTTCAAGATCCTGAGTGGTGCGCACTGAATCGCCGCTCGCTCGTGGAAGACGTGAGAGTGGCGAATTCGTAGTCGCCAACTTCGTGCATGTGTCAGGCCGATAACCTGGCACATGCACGACTCCCGCAAGTTAGCGTAGTTGTTAGCTTCCGAGGTTTCAAAACTTTGGAATTTGAATTCACATGCGTCCTCGCTCGACAGTCGGAAGTGAGCCGGACCAGCTCTTTTTTTTCACCCTCCCTCCCTCAGAGTTTGTTCCTTCCAGGATTCGTTGGTGTATTCCCGAATCCACAAATGAGACCTGACCCTAGACTCGGATCTGTGAATCCGGATCCGGTTTCGGAATTTGTGAAACAGATTCACGAATCCAAGGATTTGTGTGCAGCCTCTAGTAAGAGGAACAACAATCATGGAGCATTCAGAAAGAAACCATGGATGTGTAGTTCACACAGAATGTGACGTCAAGAAGTGAAACAACACAAGACACAAGGCACAAGTTAGTTAGATGACGATGGGAGCCAGCGAGCGAGCGTGCAGCGAGCTCGATCTCGCTCGCGGTTCACGCCCATTGTGCGTGGGATCCAATAAGCCAAAAAATATCTTTTTTTTCCTAATATCACTAGTCACAAACAGCAAGAGAAAGACCAGGGCTGAACCCAACTGAGATTGAACCTAGTATTGTCACAAGTAATATTTGACCAGGCTCGAACTCATGCCCATGCATCGGGCTTTCTTGACCTTTGAGTCTGCTGGTCATTCACCACAGTGGAGACTCCGATTGGAGGAAGTCTTCATGCTCAGTCACTTGCATCAGTGTGAGTGGAGTGTGCAACAAAGCCACAGGTCACCACATGCCATAAACCAACAATCCCCCATGACCCGCGACCAAGACACACATAGAAACGCACAAACGGGGACGAGGGTCACAAGGCATGACACACACTGGACTGCACAAAATCACAAAAACAATATCTCCGGTATTGGGGGCTCCACTCGGAGGTGAGAGGTTCTGTCGGGAGTGATTGGAGGCAGTAGTGCAAGCAGTGAAGGGCACCTTTGACGGGCAGGCACGGTTTTCAGAATTACAGGCAGCCTTTGGCATTCTCAGGGAGTGTACCACACGTCGCTTGCAGCACATGACCTGCCTCACATTACCCTCGGAGTGGTGAACTGCACATCTAAGGCGGTTTGATGAGAGGGTGAGCTTCTACCTCAGGCGCATCTTGCGGTTGGAGAAGGTGCAGGGTATGCGAGAGCAGAGGGAGGTGGAGTATGCTGAGATCGACGCACGCCTTCTGGTGCGACTGGGAGGGATGGGCTTTGCGGTAGTAGGCGACCTGGCCACTTTGTCGGATGTTTGCAAAAGACTCCAGTCCTGGCAAACGGTGTGGCCACTCTTATAGCACGGAGACAGGGGAGGGGGAGTGGCGGAGGAGAGGGAGGCGAGGGCGGAGCGGAGTCGGTTGACCTTCAAGGAGCTGAGGGCAATGGCATTGAGGGGATATGGGAATGAGGTGAGCAGGAGGGTCCAAGGTCTGGCAGAGTGTGAGAGCGGTTGTCCGAAGCGCCTGTTCCAGGACCTGTCTGGGGTAGTGTACAAGGCGTTGCTGGAATCACTCAGGACCAGGGTGGGGGAGGAGTTGGGGAGAGAGGACATTGCAGCAGCTACAGCGGCTGGCGTCGCTACAGGGGGAGTACAGGGGCGATTGGCTGCTCGCGCACCCACACTCGGTCACAAACAGGCTCTACATGGTACCGGAGGATAGGAGGGTGGTCAGCAGGTTCAGGCTAGGCGTGCCTATCGCGCATGTGCCACACACCCTCTTTTGCGGGTATAGGGAGCGGTGTCCCATTGGCCCATGTGCCCCACAACAAGCTATGCATTGTGCTAAGGGAGGGGCAGCAATAGCGGCCCATGATGCCATGAAGCGAGAGCTCCCGGCTGCCATAAGGGAGAGGGGGATGGGAGGAGTGACGGTGGAGCACTCGAGGATTCTCACGGAGGGGCGCACTGACATCACATGCTTGGGCCTGGCAAAGAGCTACCTACTTGTCTTGGATGTGGTGATCGCTGTCCCACAACGACTGAGTTTGGAAGGCCACTCGGCAGAGAGGGGGGGTGGCATTGGAGCAGGCGGTGCGGGCAAAGGAGGTGAAGCACAGCAAGTGGAGTGACGTGGCGGAGAGGGAAAGGCTGGTCTTCGGCTTCCCGGCCATGGAGACATTTGGTGCTTTCTTAAGAGTCCTCGACCGGGTGTTGAAGGCCTTTACCGAGGTGACGCAGCCGAAGCTAATGCGGGGGGGGGGGGGGGGCACAGGGGTGGCTAGTACATTGAGGGCCCTCCTCAACCAGCAGGTGGGGGTGGCCCTACGGCGTGCACATGCACAATAGATCCAAAAAGGGGCCATGGCGTGGGCTCAGCATACCAACGCGACGAGGCCACGGCCAAGCTGGCCCCATGGAAGAGGGATGAGGGGTTGGAGCAGGCAGACATTGGTAGCGTACGGCATGAGTAGAGGATAGAGGTCTTGACCCTTATGAGGCACACTAGTGATTCTCATGTTTGTGACGCTGCAAGCCTCTCTCATGCCTCATACCTGGAAGACACACCTGTTAAAGGCTGATTTCACACTCCTTTGCATGTGGACCTCAAAGACATGATGGACCTCAGCCATTCCTTTCACTTAATGAAAGGAATGCATATAGATATAGATATAGATATAGATATATCTATGTCTATATCTATATCTATATCTATATCTATA
>SZWC01000266.1:147224-154724 GCA_023375785.1 Penium margaritaceum | reverse complement strand
GATATCGATATCGATATCGATATCGATATCGATATCGATATCGATATCGATATCGATATCGATATCGATATCGATATCGATATCGATATCGATATCGATATCGATATCGATATCGATATCGATATCGATATCGATATCGATATCGATATCGATATCGATATCGATATCGATATCGATATCGATATCGATATCGATATCGATATCGATATCGATATCGATATCGATATCGATATCGATATCGATATCGATATCGATATCGATATCGATATCGATATCGATATCGATATCGATATCGATATCGATATCGATATCGATATCGATATCGATATCGATATCGATATCGATATCGATATCGATATCGATATCGATATCGATATCGATATCGATATCGATATCGATATCGATATCGATATCGATATCGATATCGATATCGATATCGATATCGATATCGATATCGATATCGATATCGATATCGATATCGATATCGATATCGATATCGATATCGATATCGATATCGATATCGATATCGATATCGATATCGATATCGATATCGATATCGATATCGATATCGATATCGATATCGATATCGATATCGATATCGATATCGATATCGATATCGATATCGATATCGATATCGATATCGATATCGATATCGATATCGATATCGATATCGATATCGATATCGATATCGATATCGATATCGATATCGATATCGATATCGATATCGATATCGATATCGATATCGATATCGATATCGATATCGATATCGATATCGATATCGATATCGATATCGATATCGATATCGATATCGATATCGATATCGATATCGATATCGATATCGATATCGATATCGATATCGATATCGATATCGATATCGATATCGATATCGATATCGATATCGATATCGATATCGATATCGATATCGATATCGATATCGATATCGATATCGATATCGATATCGATATCGATATCGATATCGATATCGATATCGATATCGATATCGATATCGATATCGATATCGATATCGATATCGATATCGATATCGATATCGATATCGATATCGATATCGATATCGATATCGATATCGATATCGATATCGATATCGATATCGATATCGATATCGATATCGATATCGATATCGATATCGATATCGATATCGATATCGATATCGATATCGATATCGATATCGATATCGATATCGATATCGATATCGATATCGATATCGATATCGATATCGATATCGATATCGATATCGATATCGATATCGATATCGATATCGATATCGATATCGATATCGATATCGATATCGATATCGATATCGATATCGATATCGATATCGATATCGATATCGATATCGATATCGATATCGATATCGATATCGATATCGATATCGATATCGATATCGATATCGATATCGATATCGATATCGATATCGATATCGATATCGATATCGATATCGATATCGATATCGATATCGATATCGATATCGATATCGATATCGATATCGATATCGATATCGATATCGATATCGATATCGATATCGATATCGATATCGATATCGATATCGATATCGATATCGATATCGATATCGATATCGATATCGATATCGATATCGATATCGATATCGATATCGATATCGATATCGATATCGATATCGATATCGATATCGATATCGATATCGATATCGATATCGATATCGATATCGATATCGATATCGATATCGATATCGATATCGATATCGATATCGATATCGATATCGATATCGATATCGATATCGATATCGATATCGATATCGATATCGATATCGATATCGATATCGATATCGATATCGATATCGATATCGATATCGATATCGATATCGATATCGATATCGATATCGATATCGATATCGATATCGATATCGATATCGATATCGATATCGATATCGATATCGATATCGATATCGATATCGATATCGATATCGATATCGATATCGATATCGATATCGATATCGATATCGATATCGATATCGATATCGATATCGATATCGATATCGATATCGATATCGATATCGATATCGATATCGATATCGATATCGATATCGATATCGATATCGATATCGATATCGATATCGATATCGATATCGATATCGATATCGATATCGATATCGATATCGATATCGATATCGATATCGATATCGATATCGATATCGATATCGATATCGATATCGATATCGATATCGATATCGATATCGATATCGATATCGATATCGATATCGATATCGATATCGATATCGATATCGATATCGATATCGATATCGATATCGATATCGATATCTATATCTATATCTATATCTATATCTATATCTATATCTATATCTATATCTATATCTGGGGAGTGGTGCATGGTGGCAGCGTTGGGAGGGGAGAGGAGACGAGCGAGGGCGCCCTGAGAGCGGGAGGACAGCGAGAGGCACCGAGCAGAGGGAGGGGAGGAGGAGAGGCCGTCCGAGGAGGATGTGGAGGAGAGACGAAAGTGGCAGGAGACATGGCGGGTATAAGGGGTAGCGCAAGCATCACCGGAGCGGGTCCTGGGACTGGTAGGATGGGAGGTGGAGCGACGGAGGATCCGTGTGAGGCGATAGGCCCAGAGGGAGGCCAGACGAGGGAGACAAATGAGGGCACATAAGGCTCGAAGGGAGAGGGAGAGAGAGGAGCGGACGGAGGGAGAGCAGCGATAGGGGGAGGATCGGAGCCAGGGGGAGGGAGCGGAGGGGAGACAGCTAGAGAGTCAGATAGAGCGGTTGAGGGAGAGCGAGGAGAGTGCGCGGGATCCAGGCGGGAGGGGGGAGGGCACAGAGGGCCGGGTGAACACGAGGGAGGAGGTCGTGCGATTCCTGGATGACTTTTTTGCCTCCGAGAGGGCGACACGGGAGAGGGGCGACCAGGGTGACAGGGCGGCTGGCAATGAGGCGAGTCAGTCGGGAGGAGCAGCGTCACGGAGGATAGTAGGAGCGAGGGAGGGAGGGGAGAGGAGTACGGATGTGGGAGGGGGCCACCCAGGACGCCATGGTCATGTGCGCTACTGGGGGCCCAGGGGCAGCCGAGCGGAGGGGGACGTTGGGGGACAGGGTGACGGGTCGCAGAGAGGAGGCCAGTTGGGGGGCGTGCAGCGGCGAGAGGGGCAGGACGGAGAGCAGGATGGTGGCGGCACGGCCGGTGGGAGGGAGGTACGCGGGACACAGAGAGGGCGTCGACAGCGCCCGAGAGAGAGGGACACCGGAGACGAGGGGTTGGAGGACAGTGTGCTGAGAGGGTGCAGGGTGCGGCGGTGGGAGGAGCAATGGCGCTGAGCAGAGGGGGCGGACTGGGCGCGGTTATACGGAGCAGAGGTTCTCCCTCCGTTCGTGCTCTCGCACGTCCCGGCGGGGGCACTGGATGCAGTCCGGGCCGCGGTCGCAGTCCCCCTCCTGCGGTGCACCACGCACCCCCTCAAGGCGGGGGGGCCGCTGCTGCTACTGGCCATCCCCAGTCTCATTCTTCGCACGCGGCCGCAACAGCGCAACATCACGGAAACACAATGGGTATTGGAGCTTACGGGCAGATTCATGGCAGGGGAGAGGGAGTCACTATGGAGGGTGGCCGTGGGATTGGCGCGGCCGGCGGGGAGCCCCCTCCCTCCCCGTCGGCTGCGCCAGGCAGAGCAGGAGAGGCGGGAGCAGAGGGCGCAGCGGGCGGTGACCAAGTATCACAGAGGCAGCACGTCGAAGGCTTGTGATGCTCTTGACAGTATTGAGCTGGCGCCGCCCGGCCCGGAGGTCTTGGCTCAACTACAGTCCAAGCACCCCCAACCCCAGCGCCCGATTCCAGCGTAGGTGGGAGAGGTGGGAGGGAGAGCAGCCACGAGCTTCCCAGATGCGGAGGGCGTACGGCGGGCGCTGATGGAGAGTCCCAGAGGGTCGGGAGGGGGGCCTTCTGGCCTGACCCTGGACCACCTCCGGCAGATCGTGGTAGGGGATGCGGTGCTCAGGAGGCTCCTGGCGCAGATGCTGACGTCGCTATGTCAGGGCCGCCTCCATCCCATGGCAAAGCGGTTCTTGGCGGCGAGCAGGCTCATAGCGCTGGCGAAGTCGGATGGTGGAGCACGTCCCATCGTAGTGGGGGAGGCCATCCCAAGGTTGTTGTGCAGGTGGATGGTGCGTGCAGAGCGAAGGGAGATGGAGAGGGTGATGGCGCCACTAGAACAGGCGGTGGGGGTCTAGGCAGGAAGCGACACTGTCTACCATGCCATTGCGGAGTAGCTGGAGGTGCAGTCGGGTTGGGGGCTTATCAACATCGACGTGAAGAACGCATATAACTCTCTCGAGCGCGCGTCTATCTTCCAGGAGCTGAAGAAGAGGGGGTTCGAGCGGTTGGTACCGAGGCTGGCACTGTGGTACGACCAACCCTCAGACCTCTATCATCAGGGAGGGGTCCAGCCCAGTGTTCTTCAGTCAGCGCGGGGGGTCAAGTAAGGGGATCCCATTAGCCCACTCCTCTACTTGTTGGCCCAGCAGGATGCACTGGAGGCGGCACAGACAGCCATGGGGGAGGCGGGCCAGGTCATCGCCTACCTCGACGAAACTTACCTGTTGGACCCCCCAGAGTCCCTGGCGGCGGCATACGGGGCTCTCATTGTGGGCTTTAGGGTGTTGGGGATGGAGGTACAGCCCCACAAGTGCCAGCTGTTCCTGCCCGCGAGGGCGAGTCCGGTGCCTGCGGGGCTGGCGGATATGGCGAGGACGACGGAGGGCATGGTGGTGCTGGGTGTCCCACTCGAGAGTGAGCGGTTCTGTCGGGAGCGGCTGGAGGCGACGGTGCAAGCGGTGGAGAGCACGTTGGAGGGGCTGGCGGAGCTGCCGGACCTGCAGGCGGCCTTTGGTATCCTCAGGGAGTGCACCACCCGCCGGCTCCAGCACGCGACTCTCCTGACACCGCTGTCTGAGTGATGGAGGGAGCGCCTCCGGCGCTTTGATGAGAGAGTGGGGGCGTGCTTGCAACGCATGCTGAGACTGGGGGAGGTACAGGGGGGACGAGAGTAGAGAGGGGTGGAGCATGCCGAGACCCAGGCGCGCCTCCCGTTGCGCTTGGGAGGACTTGGTCTGACAGGTGTCGGAGACCTGGCCCACCTATCGTACGTGTGCAGCAGGCTCCAGTCTTGGCAGGCGGTCAGGCCCCTCATACAACGACGAGGAGAGGGGGTGAGTGCAGATGCGGAGGGGGAGGGGAGGGCAGAGTGGTGCCGGGGGAGCTTTGAGGAGTTGAGGACGTTAGCGCTAAGAGGCTATGGAGAGGACGTGGGCAGGAGAGTCCCGAGCTTGGCAAAGTGCGAGAGTGGCTGTCCGAATCGCCTATTCCATGACTTGTATGGAGCAGTGCACGAGGCGCAGCTAGCGTCGCTCCGGGCCAGGGTGGGAGAGGAGTTGGGGAGAGAGGAGGTTCTGCCGTAGCTGCAGCGATTGACCTCCTTGCAGGGGGAGCACAATGGCGACTGGCTGCTGGTGCACCCCCACTCGGTCGCGGACAGACTATACATGGGGCCAGAGGACTGGAGGGTAGCTTGCAGGTTTCGGCTGGGTCTGCCCCTCGCACACGTCCGGCACACTCCGGTCTGCGGATGTCGGGAGCGCTACGCCATCCGCCCCTGCGCCCCGTAGCATGCCCTGCGTTGCACCGAGGGAGGAGCAGCCAAAGCGGCACATGACGCCGTGAAGCGGGAGCTCGCGGCGGCCATGAGGGAGAGCGGCATGGGTGGAGTGACGGTGGAGCATTCCAGGATCCTCTTGGAGGGGCGCGCGGACATCACGTGCTTGGATCCGGTGACGGGACACCTTCTGGTCCTGGACGTGGTGATAGCTGACCCGCAACGACCGAGTCTGGGCAGGCAGTCAGTGGAGAGGGGAGGAGTGGCACTAGAGCAGGCGGTACGGGCAAAGGAGGCGAAGTATGGGCGGCGGCGAGAGGTGGCGGAGAGAGACCGACTGGTTTTCAGCTTCCCAGCCATGGAGAGTTTTGGCGCCTTCTCGAGGGGCCTCGACCGGGTGCTAAAGGCCTGCACGGAGGCGACGCAGCAGAGGTTGGTGCGGCAGGGGGGTGCGGCGGGGGTGGAGACACCAGTGAGGGCCCTCCTCAACCAGCGGGTGGGGGTGGCCCTCTTGCGCGCACAGGCGCAACAAATCCGGAAGAGGGCCATGGCGTGGGCAAGAGACACGACTTTCACAGGAGATGAGGCGAGGGCCAGGCGGGCCCTCTAGAGGCGGGAGGAGGGTGTTGAGTTGGCAGACATTGGCAGGGTGGCACGAGAGTAGGGGGAGGGGGACATGACCGCCGCGCAGCACGCACGTGGGTCCCTTGCGTGAATGGTGGTGGCAGGGCTCTCTTGTGTGGTGGTTTCCCTTGGTCCTTGCTTCGTGCTTGCATGTCCAGGACTAGATGGTTGCTCGGTTGCATGCGGGTACGACCCTCTCTTGTATGCAGACATGGCTCTCTCCTTAGCATGCAGACATGACACTCCTTTGCATGCGGACCCAGTTGCATGATGTATCTCGACAGTCCATTTCATTTAATGAGAGCGATATATCTGTATCTATATCTATATCTATATCTATATCTATATCTATATCTATATCTATATCTATATCTAT
Organism: Penium margaritaceum; assembly: GCA_023375785.1. Classification (NCBI taxonomy): domain Eukaryota; kingdom Viridiplantae; phylum Streptophyta; class Zygnematophyceae; order Desmidiales; family Peniaceae; genus Penium; species Penium margaritaceum. Next base: position 148,063 of record SZWC01000266.1, on the reverse strand, counting down.
ATCTATATCTATATCTATATCTATATCTATATCTATATCTATATCTATATCTATATCTATCTCTATCTCTATCTCTATCTCTATCTCTCTCTCTATCTCTATCTCTATCTCTATCTCTATCTCTCTCTCTATCTCTATCTCTATCTCTATCTCTATCTCTCTCTCTATCTCTATCTCTATCTCTATCTCTATCTCTCTCTCTATCTCTATCTCTATCTCTATCTCTATCTCTCTCTCTATCTCTATCTCTATCTCTATCTCTATCTCTCTCTCTATCTCTATCTCTATCTCTATCTCTATCTCTCTCTCTATCTCTATCTCTATCTCTATCTCTATCTCTCTCTCTATCTCTATCTCTATCTCTATCTCTATCTCTCTCTCTATCTCTATCTCTATCTCTATCTCTATCTCTCTCTCTATCTCTATCTCTATCTCTATCTCTATCTCTCTCTCTATCTCTATCTCTATCTCTATCTCTATCTCTCTCTCTATCTCTATCTCTATCTCTATCTCTATCTCTCTCTCTATCTCTATCTCTATCTCTATCTCTATCTCTCTCTCTATCTCTATCTCTATCTCTATCTCTATCTCTCTCTCTATCTCTATCTCTATCTCTATCTCTATCTCTCTCTCTATCTCTATCTCTATCTCTATCTCTATCTCTCTCTCTATCTCTATCTCTATCTCTATCTCTATCTCTCTCTCTATCTCTATCTCTATCTCTATCTCTATCTCTCTCTCTATCTCTATCTCTATCTCTATCTCTATCTCTCTCTCTATCTCTATCTCTATCTCTATCTCTATCTCTCTCTCTATCTCTATCTCTATCTCTATCTCTA
>SZWC01000266.1:127463-144660 GCA_023375785.1 Penium margaritaceum | reverse complement strand
TCTATATCTATATCTATATCTATACCTATATCTATATCTATATCTATATCTATATCTATATCGATATCGATATCTATATCTATATCTATATCTATATCTATATCTATATCTATATCTATATCTATATCTATATCTATATCGTTATCTATATCTACATCTATATCTTTATCTTTATCTATATCTATGTAAATTTCTATGTGTATATACATGTCATCACTAGTAGAACTTCGCGAAGTTTTGATTTCGAGTGGACGTGATGTTTGTGACTATAAGTCAGGAGAAAAACATGACCTCTCTTTTTGACTTTGAACCTTTCTGTGGAATGACTTGATCGACTGTCATGGAATGTGAACATTGGCTCGACTGCTTGATAATGTCGGTAACATAAGCGAGGTTCATGACCAATCGTGCAAGGTGGTTGTAGCTTGTGGAGTGGCGAAAAAGGGGAAAGATGGAAATGAAGTTAAAATTGGGGGAAATAGAGAAATCAAATCGAAAAATTGGGGGCTATGTGTAGATGAAAGAAAACTGGGGGCGGTGTGGTAACGATGAAAGAACTAGTGGCATTGGCTGCACGCAAGCTTGCATTGGGGTTACGTATTAATAGACTGAAGCCGGGTTCAAACATGTTATCTGCATTGGAAAGTAGTTTTGCTCGACCTTCCCCTCCTGTCCGAGAAGTCGTCATCGATGAAGTCAAGTGCTTGCTTGCGATGTCCGGTATCTGTTTCGGAAAAAACCCTGGTTGCTACGCGAAGTCTGTCCGATTCGCACGAATGTCTCGGACTGGGAGTCGCTGCCGCAAGGAAAATCGCGCTCAGAGAGGGCCTGTCTTCCGGACGCGACATAAGTGCTGAAAAAATACCTAGAAAATACTCGATGGGCTGTCAGTGGACAGAAACACCGACCGCAGACAGAATTTCCTTCGCGGAAGTCCTTGTGCAGCGGATTTTCTGACGTCAGCGTTGATTCTTAGATACCGAACCGACTGCATAGGGTTACTATGTAACCCCAAGAATGGGGGCAGTTTGATCATTTGGTGTACCTAGGGACTACTTGGGAATTTCCAGCATAAGTTAAACAGGGACTTGTCGGTTGGCTGGTCGTCGGCCGGTCTTTCAGGCCGGCAATGCACCGGTGCACCGGCCTGCGCTCACCTGAACATGGTCAATGATGGTCAACCTTTCAGAGAGGTGTTGGCAGTGCTTCTGGACGACCGACCTCTGTTTTGCCTCGAGAGCGTTGCCGTTGGCGAAGCCGACTCGGATTTGAAGGTTCTAGTTCCGTGGGATTCGGACTTCGACCGGCGATTCGTCCATGGACTACAGATTGTTTCTGAACGTCCGATGACGAATTGCCGTCTGAGCGGACGTTGCAATGGCGGAACGTCGAAAGGCATAACGAACCCTTTTCACCATCTGTTCTTCAACGGCAACCACGACATACCCATTATTCCCACTCGGAAACATTCTGCAAACTAAAAGTACAAGCTAAACTTTTCATGCAGCTTACCACGTAAACCACCAGTTTCCTTTTAAGAAGGTGAAGGAAAAGCAGCCCCCTCCTAAAATTTCAAATTTTGCCGATTTTATAAATCCCAGGGCACCATGCATGCCCCGTGGTGGCGCAACAAACATTTTCACACATTACCTCTATGATGAAATCAAAATGACATGCAATACCTCAAGAGCTTCATTGGATGACGAGAAATTTTTTTGGATAATCATAGGATCTATACATTATAAAATTTTCAAACCCAAATTAACTCAGAAATGTTTCATACCGATGACATGTAAATTTAGGTTGAAAATGTATAGCATCCGATCAATATTAATGACAAAATGTCATGCATCTTTCAGCAAAACCCAACAAACCTGCTTTTCATGTTAACAAATAGAAGGAATTAGAAAGAAATGGTGCAAAAAAAGATGAAGAGTTTATTTACTGAAATTCTCTTATTAGAAAAGGTAATTATTGCACCCTCATTGAAAAAAAAAATATTCTAATGTAATAATAAGAAAACACTTCTGAATGTTTTTTTAACAGTTTATCTTTCAATAATTCAAAATGAAACTACGGATTTTTTCAAATGAACATTATTTTCAAGGAATATTCTACTTATTCACTAAGAAATAAATCAAAGTGTAACCACGTCATCAAAGAGCAAGACATTTTTATTCAATACCAAACATACAAAATTCTACTTATGATTTTTGTTAAAAAACTAGATACATAAATGGTTTTCATGTAACTTTCCAGCTACAATGTATCATAAAATGTTTAGTTCCGCTAATAATTTATTCATCATCGTTGGTTTTCAACATTGTGCTGTAAAACAGAGGGCAAGTGAGGGCCTTTAAATGACCAAAAACTCTAAATAACCAACAAAGATAACACTACAAATTTCCTATGTTATAACTCGTTATATCTTGGATTCTAATGGTTTTTAGTTGATACTCGAAGAAAGATGAATTGAGAACGTAAATCATGTTCTTACATGTCTAGTGAAAAAGTAAAATTTGACATGAAATGAAAACTTCATACCAGATATGATGTGGAATAAATATGAATTAATGGCCCTTCTAATATGAGAATCGATCCAAAACTTTGAATTTGGTGTATTAAATTTTATACGATGGAGAAGTATACTTGTTTTTGTTCTTTGTCAAGAGAAATCATTAGTTGATGTCATATCATAGTCAATCAAATAAAAGATTTTAAAATTCAATCATTTCATTTCTTGGACACATAGTGAATAATTAAATGCGTAATAGGAACATGTATGGAAATTGATGATGTTACAAAGAGGAGAAAGAAATGAATTTATCACCATATTTCAATTTTCTATTTACTACCTTAATGAAATCGTTCTTAATGAATATGCATTCTTCTCCTTGATTTTAGGTGTTTTTGTGATTTCTTCCCTTTCTTCAATATCTAAAAAACCACAAATCACTTCCTCAATGTTTAAGCAAGGGATAATGTTGCTCAATTAAGAACTCATTTGTTTGTAGAAAACACTCAAGTCGTACATTAAGACAATATTCTGCGTATTGATTCTACATATACTAAATGTGGCTCAACTAAGAATCTTAGGAAAGACAAATCATTCTCTTAAGATCAGCTCCAAAAAGGTGTGGAAGGGGCCTTAAATACAAGAATGCACATGATGAGGGTGCATGATTATCAAAGCTGGGGAAAGCATGCTTCTTCATTGGCACTCATGTCAATAGCGAGTTTTGATGACTAGACGTGTGACAGGTTGCCTGAATTGTTAGAGGTGACGATTACTGCGCCTATTTTTCTGGTGAAGCTGGCGCAATCAGTTTCAAATTCAAAGGATCCTGCAAGAAGTTACGAAATTTTATTTAAAAAATTCCCAGGTTCAACGGCGGAGATTTTCCCCTCTTGTACATGCCACATTTAATTCAGGTATCTAGGTCCATGGGGGGGAATGGACCCTAAAGCTGTAAAAAACAATGTGCTGCATGCACAATAGGGCTGTGCATGCCTGTGATTCAGACTAGTTAGCAGTTATGCACTACGTCTACGCATTACAGGGTTATGGGCTGGGACCGGCTGGGTTGGGGCTACACCTAACTGGGCAGTGTGGACCGCCCAACATCACCTACTACACAAGCGTGACTCAATAGCAACATGCAAGGCCCAGAGTGGGGACCCCTCTATATGAACGCATGCATACATGACATAGCACGGCGTCATAACATGCATGCACGAGTCATTAGCCACATGGAAAGCCTGAAGCGGGGACCGCTCTACATCAGCACAGTCATGCATGACTCAGTATTAGGAGCTACTAGAGTGGCTACTGCCTACACAAAGTTTCTCAGGCTAGGTCTGTTCCCAAATGCTGCCGAAAGCTTCCATCAGCCTGGATACATTCAACTTGCTAGTAGCCTGGCATGAAAGGTGGCCAGCGGGGCAGTCTTCAATCAACGACTCAGTCATCACCAAGCTTTCCGCCTGTAGTCCACCACAAAGCCCTCCACCAGTTCCAAACATCACTTGAGGCTAAGACTCTATAGAGACTCTTCTCAAAACCCCAGGAAGCCTGGTAGCAATTTGCAAGCCTGGGCAGGAGGACGCCCTTGATGACCTAAAGGCTTGATTACCTAGATGAGGTGGCCAGACTACGCCCAAGACTCAAGCTACTTTGCTAGGGTTGTCTGGATAGGCGTTGCCCACCTGTGGGCTAGGAGCTGTGTCTAGGCGTGAGAGTCCAGACTTATTCTCTAGCTGAGTGATGTTTGTTGTACTATTTCTAATACCAAACTTGTGATCAAGTACAGTCATTCAGTTCCATCATTCTCCCAGTTCTAGCTTTCTACTCTTTCTATGGTTTCTCTCAAAACACAACGGTCATAGCAGGAAGGAACCTAACCTTTGTTGCACTCCATAAACATAAAAATGGTATCAGAGCAAGGTTTGTGATGACATCATTCTAGTTTAGGTCCTAGCTAGATGTGTTTTAAAGGAACTGTAGAATCATTTCGCCTATGGTAGCGAGCAAATAACGTCTTCAAGCGCCTGAGGTGGGATATTTCTTGTAAACGTCATAGGCCACAAGGTTTATGTGAGCAACATGGAGATGGAGAACTCAGGTGCAAACTCTCCACCTCTTAATCAAAATCATGTCTTGTATTGTTTTCGCATGGGACAAGATCAGGGTCGCCATGTGGCAGAGCAGGCAGAACGGAAAGCGGAAGAAGCGCAACGCTTGGCATGTAAAGCAAAGCGCATGGCGTAGCAAGAAGCAGCTAGGCGCTAGGTTGTGGAGCAAGAGACCATGGCATTAAGGCACCAACTAGGTGCACAAGAGCTACTACGCCAGTAGGAGTAGCTCACACATGATGCACAGTGGAATCGATTTCAACAACAGATGGCATGGTTAAAGTAGCAAATTAAGCTACAAAAACTATAATTGCAACAATAGCAACATTAATAGTAGTGGAAATAGTTTAATCATGCCTAGAAAGATTCAAAAGCATCATCAGCACATCAACCACAACCTAGTCCTCCACTAGTCATGCAACAGCTTGTCATTCCTCCACAAGTGCCACCAGTAACGTCGGCACAAGTAGGTATGCAAGAGTACTTTCCAACCCAACAGCCACCGGTTCCATTGGGCGTGCCCACGATGGCACCATTTCAACCATCTCCTCAAGCACCAACGCCTTAGACATAGATGGGGCAACCACTTCCAATAGTGCGGTCTGTGTTGCAGGCGCAACCAGCAGTAGCAAATGTGCAACAGTGTCACACAACTCCAACACAAGGAGTTAGGTACTAGAGGTTAGAGGACATTGTGCTAGCAGCGGCAGCCTTTGTACATCTGTACAAGATCAAAATGGACTAGTTTGATGGCGAGAACTTTCCACAATGGGTCCACAAGTTCGAACAAGTGGCCCAGATTCATCGCATATAGAAGTTCTACACTTGATATTACGTTCCTCCATTCCAAGATCTTCACCACTTATCGTGTCGGAGTTCAACTCCTTCACGCAAGTTGTATACATGGTGCTTGAAAATCAGCTAAGTCCTTGCATTCAGCAAGCAATTTGCATGTACGAGGCCACAACTGAGCAAGCCAAACATGCATGGTCCTATCTGCAACGGACCTACATGTCAGGCCACTCCACTTTCAAGTCTCATCTCCTCGCAGAGCTCTCCCACATTAGCCTCAGTAGCTTAAGTGACATTGAGAGCTACATCAACAAGGCAAAATGGCTCTACAACCAAATTGTCATCACAAATGCACCCATCTTTGAGCCAAATTTTGTGGCTTTCCTACTCATCAACCTCAGTGGAGAGTGGGATGGTGTGAAGAAAGTTATCAAATTCAAGTATGAAGCAAAGCTGACAGAGGCATACGTTTGTAAGATGCTATTGACGGAACAAAGAGAGTGCCAACTCACAAATGAAAAGCTCACATTTTTAGCAATGCAGCTTACCCGAATGAAGGAGAGAAGAGCACGTCTCACTCCCTGTCAAACAGCCATGCACTCATAAAGTCAGTATACTCACACGAGTCAACGCGCTCCCGACCAAAGGCAATTGCACGCAATGCCATCGGGCTCATGATCGGATCACGTCCTAATATCACATGCAATTATTGCAAGAAGAAAGAGCACATGAAGAAAAACTACTTCAAGAGGTTCCACGATGAGGAGAAAGGGAGGATGCAGATTAACTTCAAGGGAAAGAAGCGAGGGGGAGAGAGGAAGGAGAGTGGAGGAGAAAAAAATTAAAACAATAGTTAAGAGTTTGAAAAGGGAAAGGAGGAAGGCAAAGGGCAGCAGCTTGACTACATCGTATCAGTGTTCCAATTGTCAGACAGTCAGAGCGACAAGCTGGTTTCCTCGGCGTATGTTTGGTACCTGGACATCGGGTGTACCTCGCAGATCACGCACCAGAATTCCTGCCTCCACAACTACAAGCCTTCAGATTGTAGTTACGTGACAGTCGCCAACAATTGGCAAGTGTCTATGCTCAGCAAGAGCATAATGATCCTGACAGGGTATGATGGAGCACGAGTCAAGTTTGGCAACGTTCTCTACATACTTGACATTGTTTTGAACCTCCTCTTCCTTGAGCAACTCATGAAGAGAGGAGCTCGCGTCATCAGTTACGGCAAGCATGTCAAGCTTAAAATCCTGAAGGAAAAACCTTTGTAGAAGGTCAGCTCCTTCCTCATGGCATGATTGAGCTAGACTTTAGCGCATCAACTTAAGATGAGACAGATTCCCCATTTGCATCAGCAAGTCTACACCAACCTGTAGGTGCAGATTTTACACTGTGGCATAAGAGGCTTGGCCACATCAGCAATCAGTTGGTGGAATCCATGGTTAAGAAGGGCCATGCTAATGGCCTCGACATGAAGAAAAGTGGCGAAGGTAGAACTTATTCTTGTGAGGAGTCCGTTCATGCCAAGTTGCCACAACAAATATTTCTTCTTGTAAGGAGCTGCGAAATCAGCCAAAAGCCGAGACTAGTTCACATTGACATCTACGGACCGCTCCCCTCAGCAATTGTCTATGGTGCTCATCTTGTTGCATGATGCAACATGTTTTCTTTGGATCTACCCTCTCCAAATCAGAGATGTAGCACCAACCTACTTCTTCAAATGGCTGGTAATAGCGGAGAGGCAAAGCAACAAGAAGCTACAAGTCCTACACTACGACAATGCTGGCGAGTACACCAACACAGAATTCATGTCGCAACTTGACGACATGGGCATCGTGTAGCAGTTCTGTGAACCATATACTTTGTAGCAGAATGGTGTCGCAACAAGGGTAAATTGCACTATTCAAGAGAAATTCAAATCAATTATGCTTGGAGCGGGGTTGGACAACACCTAGTGGTCGTATGCTTTGAGGCAAGCATTTTGGGTGTGAAATCGTGTAGTGCACATGGCTTTACACAACATGACTCCATTTGAAGCATGGTACGAGTGAAAGCCGGACATCACCATGCTTTGGACAGTTGGCTACATGGCGCAACTGCACATCCCAAAAGAACGTCGTACGAAACTTGCAGACAACTCTTTCGGGCATGTTTGTCGGACAAAGCCCCAACATGAAAGGTTAAGAGTTCTACGACATCGACTCCCAACGATCGTCACAAATTATGATGTTGTTTTCTTCAAGCATCTGACACGTCAAGGGTGGGAAGCAAAGCGCTTAACCGCACAAGACCAACTTGAGTCATTCCACAAATCATTTGTTGAGTCTGTCCAAGATGATGCAGCAGACTTTGATCCACTCACCATGACCGATCTGGATCAGGCGAGTGAAGAGGCGGTGCGCACGAGTGTGCCCCTTACGGCTGGCCATGAAGAATGCATTGCCACTGATCAGGAGACGGTCATAGCAGGCAATAGCGGACGTCATCCCATGGCGATGCAAGATGGTGCGGAGGCAACGCGGCTGAAGCAACATGACAGCTCAGTCAAACGTCGACACTTAGTAGCAGATGGAAAAATGACACAAGGAGGATGAAGCTGAATGCATCATGGCGATCACAACATGCATGGTGCTTACTGAGAATGATGAGGTACATGCCGACTTCACAAAAATGCATTTTCGAGCTCTCCTTTCTAAGGCCTTATCTGCACTACCACCAGAGCCAAAGTCACTAAAGTAGTGACAAGTGAGTTTGTGGCAAAAACGAAAGTAGCACTAGATGCAAAACATAAAAGCCTCATGGAGCACGGAAAATGGGAGCTAACGATGCTGCCATCCGGCTCAAGGCCAGTTGGTGTGAAATGGGTTTTCAGGGTGAAAATGAAGGCGGACGATAACATTGACAAGTTCAAAGTGCGCCTAGTTGCAAATGGGTTCTCGCAAGTGGAAGGCAAGGATTTCTTTGAAACCTATGCACCTATAAGCCGTTATACCATAACACACATCATGCTTGCCATTGTAGCAGTCAAAGACTACGAAGTGTAGCAGCTTGACATCAAGAATGCCTTTTTGCATGGAGAAATGGACACACCGGTCTACATGAAGCAGTCGGAAGGGTATGATGACGGCAACAAAATATTATGTAAGCTCGTCAAGATCTTTTACGGGTTGAAGCAGAGCCCTCTCCTTTGGTACTGCAAGTTGTAGAGCCTCCTCAAGTCACTATACTTGAGCAGGCGACTGTTTGTTTCTACATTGTTAAGCTCTGAACAAACTTCCAGACTTCTACTTCCTTGTCTACGTTAATGATATCTTGATCATTGGCTCATCACCAGAATTCATCTAGACAACTGCTTATGTAATGGCTAAAGAGGTCAATGTGACGCTGATGTCGAGCTTTGACTACAACCTCGGCACGAACATCAAACGCGATCGTGCATCACGCACACTCAAGTTTCCGTGATGTTGTTTCCTTTGAGCATGTGACACGTCAACAGTGGAAAGCCAAGTGCTCAATTACGCCAGACCTCCTTAAGTCATTCTACGACTCATTTGTGGAGTTTATCTAAGACGATGTAGCAGACTGTGATCCACTCAACAGGACGGATCTAGATCAAGCGAGTGAAGAGGTGGTGCGCACAAGTGTGTCCCTTGTGGCTGACCATGACACATGCATTGCCACGGATCAAGAGACTGTCATAGTAGGCCATGGAAAATGTCATCCCGTGGCGACGCAAGATGGTGCAAAGGCGACACGGCTAAAGCAGCACGACGCCATAGTCAAACGCCGGCACTTCACGCGCCTCCTATAGTAGCAGATGGAAGAACAACACAAGGAGGATAAAGCAAAATGCGAGATGGTGATCATAGCATGCACGGTGCATGCGAAGAATGATGAGGTACATGCCAACTTCACAACAACGCATCTGAGAGCTCTCCTTTCCAAGGCCTCATTTGCAGTACCGCTTGAGCCAAAGTCTATCAAGGAAGCAATGACAATTGAGTTTGCAGTAGAATAGAAAGCAGCACTAGATGTAGAATACAACAACCTCATGGAGCAGGGATCTTGGGAGCTAATAATGCTCCCATCTGGCTCAATTCTAATTGGTGTGAAGTGGGTGTTCGGGGTGAAGACAAAGGCGGACGGCAACATCCACAAGTTCAAAGCGTGCTTGGTTGAAAACGGGTTCTCGCAGGTGGAAGGGAAGGATTTCTTCAAAACCTATTCACTTGTTAGCCGCCATACCACATCGCACATCATGCTTGCCATTGCAGCAGTTAAAGACTAAGAGGTGCATCAGCTCAACAACAAGAACGCATTTCTCCATGGAGAAATGGACACTAAAATCTACATGAAGCAGCAGGAAGGGTATGATGATGGCAGCAGAAGAGTATATAAGCTCATCAAGAGCTTGTACGGTTTGAAGCAAAGCCCTCTCCTTTGGTACCGCAAGCTGCAAAGCCTCCTCGAGTCATTCGACTTTTTTTTATCAACTTACGATGATTGCTTGTTTCCATTTTGTCAGGCTAAGAACAAACTCCAGACAGCTATGTCCTCGTCTAAATCGACAATATCTTGATCATTGGCCGGTTGCTAGAATTCATCCATGCAAATGCTCGTGCAATGGCGAAAGAGGTCTATGTGACCCTGATGCGGAGGTTTGACTACTACCTTGACATGAACATTAAACGCAATCATGCATCACGTACGCTCAAGTCGTCATGATGCTGTTTTCTTCAAGCATCTGACACGTCAAGGGTGGGAAGTCAAGCGCTTGACCTTACCAGACCTCCTCGAGTCATTCTACGACTCATTTGTGGATTTTATCCAAGATGATGTAGCAGATTGTGATCCACTCACCATGACGAATTTGGATCAAGTGAGTGAAGAGGCAGTGCGCACGAGTGTGCCCCTCGCAGCTGACCGCAACAAATGCATCGCCACTGATCATGAGACGGTCATAGTAGGCAACGGCAAACGTCATCACGTAGCAACATAAGATGGTGCGTAGACAACGCGCTTGAAGCAGCACAACGGCACTTCATGCGCCTCCTGTAGTAGCAAATGGAAGAACGCCAGAAGGAGGATGAAGCAGAACGCGACATGGCGATCACAACATGTACGATGTATGCTGAGAATGATGAGGTACATGCCGACTCCACAACAACACATTTGAGAGCTCTCCTTTGCAAGGCCTCATCTGCACTACCGCCTGAGAAAAAGTCACTCAAAGAAGCACTTACAGGTGAGTTTGAAATAGAATGGAAAGTAGTACTAGATGGAAAATACAACAGCCTCATGGAGCAGGGAACTTGGGAGCTAACAATGCTGCCATCCGGCGCTAGGCCAGTTGGTGTGAAGTGGGTGTTCAGGGTGAAAACAAAGGCGGACGGCAACATCGACAAGTTCAAAGCGCGCCTAGTTCGAAAGGTTTTCTTGGAGGTGGAAGACAAGGATTTATTTAAAATTCATGCACGTGTAAGCAGTGATATCACAACGCACATCATGGTCGCCATTGCAGCAGTCAAAGACTACAACGTGCACCAGCTCGACGTCAAGAATGCCTTTCAACATAAAGAAATGAATACTATGGTCTACATGAAGTAGTCGGAAGGGTATGATGATGGCAAAAAAAGAGTATGTAAGCTCGTGAAGAGCTTGTATGGGTTGAAGTACAACCCTCTCCTTTGGTATCGCAAGCTGCAGAGCCTCCTCGAGTCACTCAACTTTCATCCATTAGCCTAATCATGATTGCTTGTTTCCACATCGTTAATCTGAGAACAAACATCTCAACTACCACATCCTCGTCTATGTTGACAATATCGTGATTATTCGCCCGTTGCGAGAATTCATCCAGGCAACTGCTTGTGTAGTGGAAAAAGAGGTCAATGTGACGCTGATGCCGAGCTTTGACTACTACCTTGGCATGAACATGAAACACAACCGTGTATCATGCACGTTAAAGTTGTCACAGTAGTTTTATGCAGCCAAAGTCTTCAAATGGTTTAACATCCCAAATCTTCACGTTTGAACTCCCCTAACGCAACAATAGCAGCTAATTCATTAGGGACCAAGGGGAAGAAATGAGATTGACTATCGCAGCACTGTTGGTTCTCTCATGCACGCTGCAACCTGCAGAATACCTGACCTATAGTTTGCGTTGAGCAACTTGGCTCATGGGAATCAGACTTGGTTTGAAAGGGCTTGCAAGGAGGTGGACCGTGCACTCAAATTCTTTCGGACTACCTCAGACACAGGGTTAGTCTTTGGCTCGTCAAGCATCTTGGAGCTGAGTTTTTACGTGGATGCAGATTCTGGCAAAATAGAGGAAGGAAGGCAAAATATTACAGGATTCGTTTGTTCCCTTGCTAGAACGGCAGTCGCGTGGTCAACCAGGAGGCAATATATCATCACACTCAGCTCAGCTGAAGCTGAATATGTCGTAGCGACATCGGTAGCTTAGGAGGTTACCTATTTCATGAACCTCCTTGACAACATCGGCTTCCCACAGTATGGCCCGACCAGAGCTTATGTTGACAAAAAATCGGCTATCGATCGTATAGACTGAACAAAATTTTAGGTGCTGGCAAAACACATTGACATCTACAACCAATGGATTTGCTCAAAGGTGATAGACCACACAATTGTCCTCGAGCACGTCCGAGGAACAACGCAAGCAACATATTTTTTTATAACAAGTGTCCTATAGGACATTTTATACAGGTGTATGGACCAATGTGAACTTACGTGTAGTGCCCAATCATAGTATCCCTAGAAGAATGGCGACGTGGGATACCCGAGACAGTCGAACACGCGCGCCAAAGCCATTGGCAATCGCTGCACACAGAAAAACAAAGATTCGTGCCTCATGGTACACAAGAAATGTTTTGTGGAGCATGCAGCATAGATGAAGATCCAACAAGAAAATTCACCTGCAGCAAAAAATTCCCAAGTAACATTTTGGGTCCTTTCATCGCCAACAAACACTGTCACGCTCAGTGTTGGCGTCACATCTAAAACAATTTACAACTCCCTCCCCTCACTAGCCTACTACAAAAGATAATCAACAGCTTCAACGACCCACTTCACTGCCTTGATTTGTTAGGACACCTACTTAACTCTCCTATATTTCTTGAAAAATGTTTTTTCTAAGACCCAACAAAGTCTTGAGCGAAAAATACAAAATCGGCATCATGGACTGGTGAATCTAGGCAAAAAAGTGGTCAGAAGAATTTTTTTCACAAATAAGGGGTTCGAGGGGAGCAACGGTTGAAACAAGATACAAGAGTAGGGTTAAACTAGGGCTGCAACAGCCTCCATGATAGCCTATTGCGTCGGCAGAGTGCAAAGCAGGGGAACGCGGTGGAGCAGGTGCGGCAAACAACGAGGGGGCGAGCTGGGAGAGGGGAAGGTGAGGTAGCAAGCGACATGCATACCACGATGGTAGGCATGGCAGCAAAGCTCTTTGCCATTGCGGTAGGCAATGAGCGAGCAAACTCGCTCACGCGCAAAGTGGCAAGCAAGTTCACCATAGGTGGGGCTAGCAACCTTGCACCTCCTAAGCGACTCGTGAACACCCACTACGATACAAAAACTGACGATGGAGCCAGGAAGAGGACGAAGCCGTTGGCAGGAAAAAACGGACGGCAAAAGGAGGAAGTCACAGCTCACTCGGCAAGAAACTTAGCAGTCGTAGTAACGTCTCCAAGAGTATGAGGATCAACCACCGCGACCCCTCATCTAGCCGTGGCAGCCAAGATTGTGCAACTTCTAACTGAAGCTATGGGGCAACAACTTCGCACGCGTGAGGGCAAAAATGGTATCAGTAGTACTTCAACTGCCATTCATACCTCTAAAATAGCCGCTAGACGTAAGGGAGAGAGGAAAAACTTTTAGTCTTCCCTCCCAAAGACTTCTCCACCCACTCAAAAGTTGGAAGGAAGCTGCCAAGCAAAGGGAAAGATAACCAAAGCGCACCTCCATGTAGTAGCATGCGCCGAAAACTCCCGTACGCGTTTTCTTTAAGTAGAAGTCACCGGAATTTGAGCGAGACAACCTGAGACACCACCAAACATTTTCTTATGGTGGAACTAACTCAAAAAAGCCCAGAAACAAACTTTCAAAGCCAAAAAATACCCACAAGGAGCCCCAATCGTTGTAGTTGAGAGTGATTTTGAGATTAAGTGCAAGGAAAATCCTTTTCTAATATTTTTTTACACTAGGGAAGCAGCATAAACTTCTTTTGAGATCAAAATCCTCTAGGAGACACCCGACGTTGCCAATTTATTCACCGGCAACTAGAATACTCTTTGGCGCACCAATCAAGGGGGTTAGTTAGAGGTGCAAATAACTGTGCTAATGTTTCCGGTCAAGCTGGCGTAATCGGTTTCAAAATCGGAGGAGCCTGCTTGAAGTTAAGGAATTTTCTCTGAAACTTTGGCGGTTTCAACGACGGATATTTTCTCCGCTTGTACAAGCCATGTTTCATTCTAGCATCTAGGTCCATGGGGGGTAATGCACCATATAGCTGTAAAATGCTGTGTGCTGCATGTACATCAAGGTTGTGCATGCGTATAGACTCAGACTAGTCAGCCGTTGTATAGTGCGACTAAGCACTACTGAGTTATGGTCTTGGTCCAGTGAGAGTGGGCAGTGTGGATTGCCTAGCATTAGTTGTTGCATCAACACAACTAAACAAAAGCATGCAAGGCCCATAGTGGGGACCGCTCTACATCAACGCATGTATGCATGCCTATAGTACTACATCTGAGCATGCATGCAAGCGTCATCAACCACATTTAAAGCCGGAGTCGGGCACTTTTGTTCATTAGCACAGCCATGCACGGCTCAGTAGCAGGAGTTCTGGAGTAGCTACTGCATACAAGAAGATTCCAAGGCTATGGAATTTCCCACCTGTGGCCGCAAGCTTCCATCAGCCTAGAAAGCTGTCAACTTGCCACGAGCCTGCTACAAAAGGTGGCCAGCCTGGCAATCTTCAATCAACAACTCAGTCATCACAAACCTTTCCGCCTGTAGTCTACCACAGCAATCTCCACCAGCTCTAGAAATCACTTGAGGCAAAGAATTTGTAGACACTCTTCTCAAGACCCTAATAAGCCTGGCAGCAGTCTTCTAGCCTGGGTAGGAGGACACCCTTGATTACTTGAAGGCCTAACAACCTAGAAGAGGTGGTCAGACTACGCCCAAGACTTAAGCTACTTTACTAGGGTTGTCTTGCTAGGCGTTGCCCACCTATGGATCAAGAGTTATGTCTAGGCGTGAGCGTCCTAAGTTAGTCTCTAGTTGAGTTGTGTTTGCTATACTTTTTCTTGTACTATAGTTGTGATCAACTATCGTCATTAAGTCCCAGCATTCTCCCTGTTCAAGCTTTTTACTCTTTCTGTGGTTGCTCTCCAACCGCAACGGTCACAAAAGCAAGGAACCTAACCCGCGTTGCACTCCACAAACATCAACATGAATAAGAGACCTTTACAATATCTACTTAGCAATGCATGAACTCAAACCCTTTTATCTCCATGGGGAAATTTCTTTTTAGATTCAGGTGGGTCATGTTTGATGTGCTTGTTGTTGCAGCATAGTAACATCAATGATCATAAATGGAAGGCCTCGTGAGCAATCAACGTTCAAATGAAATTTCACACAAATACCTTATATGCCTCTTGTAAGAAAAAAACGTTTTTCGACAACTACAAAGGTGTTAGTTTAATGCGTACATCTAGAAGATGATTCCTTTGTGTGGACTTGTTTGAAGAAAGATGTTGGAGGCGTATAAGCCTTGTCATTTCTTCTTGCTAAGGAGGAGTTCACTTTCTCAAATGCCCCTTCAAGCATGGCAATTGTATGAGCTTGGGACGAGGACGCCTTGATATTTTGAAGTTCTTTCATTGTTTAAAATTCAGTTGTGATTAACCTTTCCTTTCAAGTTGTTACAATCAAAGAAGACGTTCGACCTAAGTTCAAAAATAGGATTTATGTCAAAGCATAGTGTTGAGTTTTTTTGTAAGTTTTAGTTCCTTGTATGATGCTCATACATCTCATGTAACTAGATTCCACTCCTTTCCTTTGTTAATATATATAACAAAGTGAATGAGGCATGCTTCTTCAGCACAAAAGATCATATAATGGTACTCTGTGTGCTAACCAATTGTTCTCTTTTTGGGTGAAAGATGAGTTGTTCTATGAAGTTAACATGGATTTGTCATTTTTTTGTTTTATGAATATTCTTGTAGGAAGCATTTGAGTGAGGAGATGAGAGGACTCTTAATTTATCTTTCTAAGAGATAATTATTTTGTTGAATCTTTGTAATCATCCTAAACATAAGAAATCACATTCAATGTAAAAATGTAATGTTACATTCTTCTAGTCTTTAAAGAATAACATCCTCTCATTCAGTTTTCAAGGGATTGTTTTTGACTAGTCAAAGGCACTCAAATCTATCTTGAGCGCCTTGAAGTGCATTTTGTTTTAAACGAATGAAAATGCATTTTGCTTCTGCAATTAAAATAATGTATCAAAACTATTTGATTCTAGGATAGATCGCCACATTCTTAATTTTTAACAATAGATTTAGTTTAAGCCGTTGTGATTTTGATATCACATATCAAAGTTACCCCATATTCATTGTTTTTAAAATTCTTATGTTCATTTTCCCCATTCATAGATTACTTTTGGATTTCATACTGACATTATTAAAATTTTTATGCATTTGTGCTTTCATGTACTTCTTGAAATGACATTTTTATCATAGAATTACTTTGATATTCAGTTTCTAACCATAACTCATAATTTTACCATCATACGAATAGTTTATCGTAAGGTTCTGTGGAAACTTACACACATAAGAATTTGAAGGCATGTCAGTTGATTTGAGAAGCATTTATGGATGGTTATCTAGGTCAAAAATTGATATGGGAATGTTTAAGATGGGATCCATTTATATATGTATTATAGTTGTTTCCTCTCTCAATAGCATGAGTTGCGCACTCTCATTTTTCCTTACAAAAGTTACATACAAAACAAAATTTTAAAATATTGAAATTCAAAACCATGTTTTGAAGTGCCTTTTAGGAACAACACTTGATTTTTATCTTTGTGCTTCATTGTTCATTATTGACGATATGATTGGTTAAGGTGATGATTTGTCCTTTCACCATTTGATATGGCTCAATAAACATTTGAATGTGAGATTGATATTAATGAACATTTATTGTCATGTTGAATTATTCAAATGAAAACCAAATCAATTCATTTTGCATTATCTTGAAATTTTTCTTAAATGGGTGGGATGAATGTGAAACCCATCACATTGTGTACAAGATTATGGATATGAAAAGTCTATTATCACTTTTTCATTTCACAAAAGCAGTTTAATTGGATAGGAAATTTTTTACATATTTATGAATGCTGTGGTAAAATATTAATGTTTAAATATTTGAAAGAGCAAAATGAAAATGAAATCATCATTTGTTATGAACTTGTAAAATGAGGATACAAATATAAAGGAATTGGATTTCAGGATGTTCTCGCATTTGATTTTTATTATGGTCTTTTATGTTTCTCTCTTTACATAAAAATATTTATTTTGCCTTGCACAACTGTAGCGGGAGGGCCAGTTCGGCCCTCCCACCTCGCGATAGCGAGGGGGTGGCTGCAAGCCACCCCTCGCTATCGCGAGGGCTGGCCGGTGGCCAGCCACCCGCTGGCTACCGGCCGGCCGGCGGCCGACCGGCTGGGTGGCCGGCGGCCGGTCAA
>SZWC01000266.1:28273-97808 GCA_023375785.1 Penium margaritaceum | reverse complement strand
CCGACCTGAAGCGGCGGCGGCGGCGTCTCAAAGTCCTTCTGCCTGCGGCAGGCACCCGGAGTGGGGCCAAGGACGGAAGTGACTGTCTGCCGCTGGCGCTGAGTCTGCTGCTGTGCCAGGTAGTACGTGGCAACAGACACAGCTGGGCTGGCGTGCCCTGGAGGGACGAACGATGGTGGACCACTGGTGGCAGTCCGGGCGGCTATCGGCTGCAGCGCAGCAAGCTGCTGCGTCAGGGCGGTGAGCTGTTGCTGAAGAGCCGCAAGGGGGTCAAGATTGCCGCAGACGACACCAGCAGGTGGCAGCTGCTGCTGCTGCTACTGCTGCTGCTGCTGCTGCTGTGGAGGGGGCGGCTGCTCCTGCTGCTGCGGCGGTGGCTGCTGCTGTATGGGCGGCGGCTGCTGCTGTAGTGGCGGTGGCGGCTGCTGCTGTAGAGGCGGCGGCTGCTGCTGTTGCAGCGGCGGTGGCTGCTGCTGTATGAGCGGCGGCTGCTGCTGTAGCGGCGGCGACTGCTGCTGGAGAGGCGGTGGCTGCTGCTGCTGCAATGGCGACGACGGTGGCGGCAGCTGCTGGTCCTGCGGCGGCGGCTGTTGCTGCTGCTGCAGCGGCGGCGGGTGCTGCTGCTGCTACTGATGCTGCAGCAAGCGCTGCAAGGAAGGAGGGGTGGGGGTCCCCCCATCAGAGGAGGACCCCCCCTCGCCTGGACTATCAGCCATGCCTTGGTGTCCCCTTTTTGTTTTTCCTTGTTGTAGGTGCTTTCCCCCTTGCCCTTTGTTCCTTTTTTTTTGTTGTTGATGATGTCAGCAGTGACGTCAGCAGTGACGTCAGCAGTGACGTCAGTAGAGGGGTGCTGACGTCAGCAGTGGGAATGTTGGAGCCGCTGCTGCTATTATTGGTGCTGATGCTGATGTAGCTGTTCCTGCTGCTGTTGCTGCTGCTGCTGCTGTTGCTGCTGCTGCTGTTGCTGCCGCTGCTGCTGCTGCTGCTGCTGCAGCTGCTGCTGCTGCTGTTGCTGCTGCTGCTACTGCTGTTGCTGGTGCTGCTGCTGCTGCTGTTGCTGCTGCTGCTGCAGCTGCTGCTGCTGTTGCTACTGCGCTGCTGCTGCTGCTGCTGCAGCAGCTGCTACTGTTGCTGCAGCTGCTGATGTAGCTGTTGCGGGTGCTGCAGCTGCTGCTGCTCGTGATGCGAGCTGCAGCAGCAGCTGTGCCTGCTGCTGCTGCAGCAGCGAGCTGCTGCAGCTCGCTGCTGCAGCTGAGAGCTGCTGCAGCTGAGAGCTGCTGCAACTGCTGCGGGCTGCAGCAGCTGCTGCGAGCTACAGCAGCTGCTGCGAGCTGCTGCAGCTGCTTGCTGCAGCTACAAGCTGCTGCAGCGGGGGTGGGGGATTTTTTGTGTTCGCCCTTTTTTTTCGTTTTTGTTTTTGTTTTTTTTTTCTCTTGTCACAGCGGGCAGCAGCCCGCTGTCTGGTGCGAGCAGCGGGCTGCTGCTCGACCAGCAGCAGCGAGCTGCTGCTCGCTGGCAGCAGCGGGCTGCTGCTCGCTGCTCGCTCGCTGCGAGCAGCGGGCAGCAGCAGCCGCGGCCGGCAGCTGCTGCTGCTGCTTCTGTTGCAGCTGTCGGCTGCTGCAGCTCGCTGCAGCAGCTGCTGCAGCCCGCTGGTGCTGCTGCACGCAGCTGCAGCTGCTGCGTGCTGCTGCTGCTGCGTGCTGCTGCTGCGGGCTGCTGCAGCCGGCTGCTGCTGCGGGCTGCTGCTGCTGCTGCACGCTGCTACTGCTGCTGCACGCTGCTGCTGCTGTTGCTACAAGCTGCTGCTGCTACGGGCTGCTGCTGCTGCTGCTGCGAGCTGCTGGTGCTGCTGCTGCGAGCTGCTGCTGCTGCAGGGTGCTGCGAGCTGCTGCTTCTGCCTGCTGCTGCTGGTGGTGCCAGTCAATGCACCTGGGTGACGTTGTCGCGTGCGTCGTCGCCCACAACCGTCAGACGCCGCCTGCCGCTCACCTCCTCGCGTCACGCGTGGGGGTCAGTGCTGCCAAAAAATTTCGGTAGCATTTCCCCTGGCCCAGTGTCCGTGGGAAAAATTCTGACGCCGCCACCAGGAGGGTCAATGCTGTCGGAAAAAATCCGGCAGCATTTCCCCTGCACTGGCGCGTATGGGAAGTCCGCTGGCGTTGTCTGGCACCTGTTCGCCAGTCTTCTGCTGCTGCTGCTACGCTCTGGCTCTGATACCAAGCTAGAAACTATGCAGCATGTTGGGGCAGCAGCGTTGTTGATGCAGCATGCGGGCTTCCACGCTCGTTGCTTATGTCAGCTGCCCCCTCAGTCTGCTGCTCTAGAGTCTGAGTCTGGAAGCTCTGGGTTTTGTTACTCAGAAACGCGCGCGCCAGAGTTAGCGCCAGAAAGCAGCTGAAAACTGACAATGACTGAATAGGAATGAAGAATGAACAACAATGGGAGACCTCTCCAAGTTCTAGGCCCCCCCCAGCTCTGTAGAGCTTGTTACTCAGTTCAACAGCCAATCAGAAAATAGCTCATTTCAGGCTGGCAGGTTTTCTCGGTGAGGCCTGCCAGGCAGCCGACAGCCCAAAACCCGGGCGTCGTCCGTTTTGCCTGAAAACTGGACCATACCATCATACCGCCGCTGCGAACGCAGCCGTGCGGTCAGAATCTGCTAGAAAAATATTAGCGAGGAGTTATGGCAGCCTAAACCCATATAGTGCCCACAACGGTTTATGCTGCCAAACAGGGCCATGCAACATGCAACTGGGACCCTAGGCAGTGCATGACGACGCAGACGCGATGGGACGCGCTGGACGCATGCAAGCAGCAAATGCGGAGTCAATGACCGCCGGCAGCACGACCGCCGAGGAGGCCTGCCGATGGAGCTGAGCGCGTCGCCTGAGAGAGGAGGCTCCAGCGAACTGCGAGAAGACCTCAGCGTGCGTCGGCTCCACCGGACGACACTCCATCAGCGTCGAGTCTCGCCGTCAGTCATCTGCACGCCGATGTACACAAGCCGGGAGGACACAACCGAGCACAATAAGAGATGCGAAAAAACCAACAAAGAGCCAGTCCATCGAGAAAACTCTAGCGTCTGCAAATTAACCACAAAGCACCCCGGCAAGCAACTAGGACGTCGTGGTAGCTCTCGGGCAGCTGCTCGCTGGTGGAGCCACCACTCGTAGGTGCTCCGGCGCAAGCTGTGTCCTCATCAAGGATAGGCTGCAGAAAAACTGCTGAAGGTCTGAGACAAAGCGACCCTGGCTCCTCGCAAAAAGAGGGCGGCACCCACTCGACCGATGGACACTGTTGACCCATCGACTGTCGAGGTCGTCGAAGACTGCATTGAGAACGATGACGACAATGAAGACATGGCCGTCGAAGTCCAGCAACGCCACGCATGGACTGCACAAGTCAACACCGTCGCTGTGACACACCAGGTCGCCAACCCTGCCATCGCTCGTACTGCTACAAACAAAGCCATCGCACCAACTGCTACTGGCACTAGTGGCCGAAACAGTGCCACCTTCACCTTCAACGCCGCGAACTCCAATGGCAATGCCAACGCCAGCCACCAAGCGGCTGCAATCCCCAACTGTCCAAGCTCCACGCCGACCGAGAACACTGTGCTCATCGGCCAGATCGAAATCAGTCTCCTCCCTGGAGACCCGCCTCCGGAAATGGCGCAGATTGCAGCGGAAGTCCTCCGCAACGCAACCAAGGACATGGACAAGCTTAGCCGCATTGACAAAACACTCGCCAAGCTGCTTGAACTCCAAGTAGCCGACAACGTGGCCAGATCTTGCCAGCTCAAAGCGCCAGACTTCTTTGCGCATGATGAGCCTGAGCTTGCTGCTGAATGGAAATTCAAGCTCCAAGAGCTACAGGCGGCCCATAACCGCCAACTACACCAGCTCATCATCCAGGGCAAGCAAGCACATTACACGGCTGTCCTAGGGCGACTACTCAATGCCAAAGCCGTCCTAGATGAAGGTCTCAAGAAGATCTGCCGCCCTACTCTCTCCGCCTCCACCATCTCCGCTGCATATGACGTTACCAAGTTTTGCGAGGAATGGAAGGCAAAACTGCTTGCGGACACGGATCAGAAAGTGCCGGACATCCTTATGTTCACCCGCATGGCGGGCGAACATAAGGTGTTGGTTTGTGTGGCTTCTACCCGTCACGACCGACACCGCTGGTTTACCGATGTACCCACATTCCGGGTATATGGTAGAGGAGGGCATGGCGACACGCCGGGCCTCCGGACTGCACCAAGACTTCTCCAACACCTATGACAACGACTGCGAGACGCGGTCGATGCGTTCCTGCAGCCATGTGGGCTTTTCAGGAGGTAGGAGAGTTTTCTCGGTGGGTTGAGACCCGCGCACCCAGTGGACTGTACCGGTGCGACGAGGAGACCCGATGGTTGGAGTAGAGCTTCCGATGTTTCGAAAGCCGTACGTGATGTCTGGACGCAGATTCTGAGATTTTTTAGCACTGCTCGTATTTTCTCCGTGGTCCAGACCCGGGCATTCGGAGAGCTGTTCCGGTGCCTCGAGGAGACCACCGATATTGTTATCATGGTATCCACAGTGTGTTCTCCTCGCTGACTCATTTGGGTTCAGCGGGGGTGACGTGGCCCGGTGCGGCTAGCTGTCGGCGCCCCTATATAAGCCCGCTAGGGGCTCATTTGTAAACTCTCCTTGTTCTTTTATATTCAGCGTTCTAGACTTAGCCAAATTCTTGCCGTCTTGCATCGCACTCACACACAGAGCTCATGTTTGTTTTTGCATGGGCCTGCATGCCCTAAAATGTTTCCAATTTAGTGTCAGAGCGCAGGGGGGCGTGTGGGCAACAGAAGCAACAGTAGTGGGCGGAACGCAAAGAGAACGCGCCACGTGGGGCCATGCCGGCAGCAGCGTGAGGGAGCGCAAAGCGACTGCATGTGAATGCCATAGGGGCGGTGAGCCGCGCACAACAACAGCAAAAGCAGCAGCAGCAGCAGCCACTGCAGCAGCGACGGCAGCAGCAGTAGGAGCGGCGAAAGCAGCTGCAGCAGCACATCAGCCGCTACAACAACAGCGTCAGCAGCAGCAGCAGCAGCCACAGCTGTAGATGCGACAGCAGCAGCATCGTGCAACAATGACGACAACAGCTGCAACGTGTAGCAGCAGCAGCATTGGCGACAGCAGCAAGCAGCAGCGGCGGCAGCAGCAACAGCAGCGGCGACAGCAGCAAGCAGGAAGAGCAGCAGCAGAAGCAGCACCAGCAGTAGCAACCGCAGCAGCTGCACCTGTCGCTGCAGCTGCTGCTGCCGTTGTGGAGAGCCTCGTAGCCCTCCACTGAAGGGTTGCCCTCTAAGGGGGCGTGTCAGCCCCGTTCGCACCCCCTCCCCCCCTTCCTCCCCTTCTCAAGGGGGCCCTCGAAGGGCCCCGCCGAGTCCCTCCGAGGGGCCCTTTGGAGGGGGCCCGTCGGCCCCGTGGGCCCCCTCGGCCCCGTCGGCCCCGTCAGCCGACTGACAAAGGGGCCGGGTCAGAAGGCTGGACAGGACCCCCCCCTCCTCACCCCCACAGTCGCTCATTCGCTCGCTCGCATGCTCAGCGAGCGAGTGTGCACGGGAGTGAAGGCTGGACAACCCGGATATCCAACCCACCCCCCTTTCCTTATTTTCTCCATTCGCCCACCTTAGGGGCAATCGAGATAAGGAGGGGGCGTGATAACTGAAAAATAGGAAAAGGGGTACGCCTGAAAGCGAGTGGAAAAAGAAAAAAAAAAGAAAAAAAAGAGGGCTTCAAGCAAGCAGAGGGGAGAACTAGAAAAAAATGGGGTGTAGGGTGAGGGCAAAAGAAAAAAGAGAAACACAAAAGGGGGCCTGAGGGCTATAGAATAACGACAAAGAAAGGGGGAATCGTCCAACTACTACCACCGCAGCAGCAGCAACTTTCATAGCAGCAATAGCCGTATCGGGCGGTGTTGCAACGACTACATAGTGCTGCAGTTGCGCTAGCGCTTGCAATTTCGCCTTCTCAGCCGACAGCGGATTGTGCGTCGGCGGCGATCTCCACTTCGAGACACGTCCTGTACCCGCGTCTTCCAGGGCCCCGTGGATTGGTGCGCGTACGTCACTCTGTAGGATCGATGTCAGATTTGAGTCTTTCCATCTCTGAGGGCTGGGTCGTCTACCGCTTGGAGGAGTTGTTGGTTTTCGTGCATCTCTCATTGTACTCTGTTGTGTCCTCCCGGCTTGTGTACATCGGCATGCAGATGACTGACGGCGAGACTTGACGCCGCTGGAGTGTCGCACAGTGGAGTCGACGCACGCTGAGGCCCACTCACCCATCGCTGGAGCCTCCTCCCTCTGGCGATGCGCTCAGCTCCATCGGCAGGTCTCCTCGTTGGTCGGGCCGCCGGCGGTCAGTGCCACTGCAGATGCTGTGTGCATGCACCTAGCGCTGTGTCTGGCTGTGGCATTGCATCTGCAGCATCATGCGGTGCCTAGGGTCCATGTCTCCTGCTGTATGGCCCTGTTTGGCATCGTTGACTGTCGTTGGCACTACCTGGGTTCAGGCAGCCATAACTCTTTACTGCTGTTTTCCTAGCCAATTCTGACTGCACGACTGAGTTCGCAGCGGCGGTATTATGGTATGGTCCAGTTTTAAGGCAAAGTGGACAACGCCCGGATTTTGGGCTGTTGGGCGTCTTGCAGGGCTCACCGAGAAAACCATGCGTGCCAGAAAATAGGTTCAGACTATTTTCTGATTGGCTGGTTAGCTGAGTAACAAGTTCTACACTAGTGGGGGGGAGCTAGAACTTGGAGGGGTCTCCCATTGTTGCACATTCTTTATTCCTAATCAGTCACTTTCAGTTTTTAGCTGCTTTCTGGCGCTAACACTGTCGCGCGCGTTTCTGAGTAACAAGCCAAGAGCTTCCAGACTTAGGCTCTAGAGCAGCAGACTGAGGGGGTAGCAGACTTAAGTAACGAGCGTGGAAGCCCACACGCTGCATCAACAACGCATGCTGCCCCAACCCGCTGCCTAGGTTTTCTAGCATGGTATCACAGCCAGAGGATAGCAACAGCAGCAGAAGACTGGCGTACAGGTGCCAGACAACGCCGGCGGACCCCCATACACGCCAGTGCAGGGGAAATGCTGCAGGATTTTTTCCGGCAGCATTGACCCGCCTGGTGGCGGCGTCAGATTTTTTCCCACGGCCACAGGGCCGAGGGGAATGCTGCCGAAACTTTTCGGCAGCACTGCGCCCGACGCGTGACGTGAGGAGGTGAGCGGCAGGCCGCGTCCAACACCTATGGGCGACGAGGCATGCTGTAACATCACCCAGGTGCAGTGACTGGCACCAGCATGCAGCATCAGCAGTCTCCAGCAGCGGCAGCCGCAAGCAACAGCAGTGAGCAATGGCAACAGCAGCCAGCAGTAGCTGCGTGGAGCAGCAACAGTAGGTAAAAGTAGCACCTTGTAGCAACGTGCAGCAGCAGCAGCTCGCAACAGCAGCAGCTCGCAGCAGCAGCTCACAGCAGCACGCAACAGCAGCTTGTAGCAGCAGGAGCAGCCCGCAACAGTAATGACCAACAACAGCAACAAGCAGTAGCTGCAGCAGCGTGCAACATCATCAGCAAGCTCTAGCAGTTGCATCAGCGAGTAGCGGCAGTAGCCAACTGCAATTTCGGCTGTAGCGAGCAGCTTCCAGCAGCGGCTGCTACTGCTCGCTACCCGTAGTAGCGAGCAGCGAGCAACAACCCACTGCTGCCAGTGAGTTGCAGCTGGCTGCCAGTGAGTTGCAGCTGGCTGCCAGCGAGCAGCAGCCCGCTGCTCGCACCTAGCAACGGGCAGCTACCTGCTGTGGCAGACGAGAAAAGAAAAAAAATACAAGAAGAAAAGATCCCCCATCCCACACGCTTTGATGCCGCGGTTGCAGCAGCTGCCTTTTCTGCTACAGCTGCTACAGCAGCCGCAACAGTGCATAGCAACAGCAGTTGCTGCTGCAACTACAGCCAGAGCAGCACCAGCACTAGCAACAGGAGCAGTAGCAGCAGTCGCAGCAACAGCAGTAGTAGTAGCTACAACTACAGTAGTAGCTGGAGCAGCTGTAGCAGTAGCAGCAGCATCAGTAGCAATTGCAGCAGTAGTAGCACCAACAACAGGAGCAGTTGCAGTAGTAGTAGCAACAGCAGCTGCACCAATAGCTATAGTAGGAGCAGTAGTAGTAGCAGCAACAGCAGTTGCAATAGCGGCCTCAACAACCTCCACTGTTGACGTCAGCATCCAGCTGCTGACGTCAGTGCTGACGTCAATGCTGACATCATCAACTCATAAAAAAAACAAAAGGGGGCAAGGGAAGGGGGAAGCAAACCTAAGGGTGGACAGGACATCCACCGCCATCTACAGACGTCACTCCTGCCGTCAGCACTACACAAAAAAAAACAAGCAACACAAAAGGGCATCACACCATGGCTTGTAGCTCAACTGGGGAGGGGTCCTCTTGTTTCGGGGGGACCCCCACCCCCCCTTTCTTGTAGTGGCTGCAACATCAACAGGAGCAGCAGCAGCAACATCAGCAACACTAGCAACAGGAGCAGCAACAGCAGCACCAACAGCAGCAGCAGCCACAATAGGAGTAGCAGGAGCAGTAGGAGTAGCAGGAGCAGCAGTACCAGCAAGAGCAGCAACAGCAACAGAAGCAGCAGCGGGAGTAGCGCTCTGGCGTTGTTGGCGACAACCCTGACACCCTCGCTGCTCTTCAGCAACGGCTCACCGCCCTAACGCAACAGCTTGCGGTACTGAAGCCGTTGGTCTCTTAGACTGCCCCCATCGCGTCGCCATCCTTCACCCCTCGAGGGCACGCCAACCCAGCTGTGTCTACCGCCATGCACTACCTGGCGCAGGAGCGGACTCAGCGCCAGCAGCAGATAGTGACCTTCGTCCTTGGCCCTACTCTGGGTGCCAGCCGCAAGCAAAAGGACTTTGAGACGCCGCCGCCGCCACTTCAGGCCGACGAGCAGCTCCGGAGCTGGGAGCTCAGCTTCTAGATCTGGGCGCAGGATGAGGGCCTGTGGGTATGCTACACCCTGCTGTACGATGCCACCCTGGCCGACCAGTTATATGACGCTCGTCCTGCCCTCTGTCCTTTAGTCCCTGTCGCCCCTCCGGCTTCCCGCCTCGCCCTCGAGCCCTTCTTAGGCGACTTCAGCGCTGGTGCCACCCAAGACCCTGCGGCCGCATGGCACATCCTCACTCATCCCCATCGCCTGTCCAGCGAGGCTGAGACCAGCCGCCTGCTACGGGAGTTGAACTCCCTGCACATAGGGGAGACCGAGATGGTCACCCCTTACTGGCAACGGGCGAAGGACATCCTTTGTCGCCTCGGCAAGTCTACCCCGCCCCCTCTGGCCGCGCTCCTCACCATCAAGCGTAGTGCCACCGACGTGTACGCGGACGTCTTCGTCCACTACCCTCACAACGTTCTCTCCACCATGGCGGCCCAGGGCTCCCTCCTGCCCCGGGCATACGAGCTCTTCCTCCGGATTGAGGAAGCTCGTCTGGAGTCCGAACTCCAGCGCACGGAGGCCGTCGCCTCTCCTGCCTTCACCGCCCTTGTCGTCACCTCCGTGGCTATCGCCTTCCCCACCACGTCTACCTTATCATCGTCATGGAGGAAGAAGCATAGGAACAAGAAAGGCAAGGGTCAACAATAGCAGTGGCAGCAGCCGTCGACCGGGTCCAGCGGTGGCGGCTCAGTCTGCCACAACTGTGGCCAGCCCGGGCACGGGTGGTACACGTGCCCTCTACCAATGGACAAGGCGTGCATCATCGCCACCATGCGTCGCCAGCGCGACCGTCGTCTCGCCTCTACCACCGTAGCTATCGCCGGCTCTGACACCTCGGCCTTGTCCAGTAGCTCTACCACTCTGGTTGCCTCACCCGGCCCACCGCCACCAGCACCGCAGCCGTCGGCACTGGCACAGTCATCCTTCTACCTGGGCTCCGGTGCTATCAGCCCGCACTCCGTCTACACTCCCGGGATGCCCTCTCATGAGTGCCAGCAGGAGTAGTTCATCGCGCTCCAGCTCGGCCGGCCTCGCCCTCCTCCCCAAGGAAGTGCGAGTTGCATCACTTCTTGCTCTCCTGTCCAGCCCTGTATGACTGAGACTGAGCTACGGTCGTGTCCCGTTTCCTTATCTGTCTCGTCGTCTCTCATAGTCTCTGCTACCCCTTCCCATGATGACGTTGCTTGGCTTGACGATTGCCAGTCTCGGTTTGCGCCTCCTTCCACGGCGTCCACGTCCCTTGGTTGCTGCCATGTGACTGTTAGCAATCTAGCGACCCCGGTCGAGGACCCTGCTGAGACCTGGATCATCGACTCCGAGGCCACGCATCACATGATGCCTCTCGTGAGGCCTTTAGTATGCTCGGTCCTGTAGGCGATGTCTCCGGTGTCGGGATAGGCTCTGGCCAGGTGTTGCTTGTCCGCGGTGTTGGCATTGTTCGTTTCCGTGGTTCCTCCGGTGACGTCTTTCTGACCGATGTCCTCTTCGTCCCTGGTCTTGAGCTCAACCTACTGTCCGTCACTGCTCTCAACCGCATGAGCATGGATGTCGTGCACTCGCGTGGTGTTGGCACGGTGTTTTTGCGTCCGTCTGGTCTTATTGTGCTGCATGCCACCGCCCGTGGCGACCTGTGGCATGTACCTCACAGCTCCTCCTCTCCTTCCGTCTCCTCCCCGTCGGCCATCACAGGCCATGTGTTTGTCACCCGTACACTTTCTCATCAGCAAACTCGTCTCTTGCACCGCTTCCTCTGCCACGTCCACTCTCCCGTTGTAGACAGCATGCTCTGCACCCAGCTGGCCAAGGGCCTTCACCCGGAGACTTTCCCCCTCCCGTGTCCCACTGAGTGCATTGACTGCGCTCAGGGGAAGGTGCACCAGTCCCTGTACTCCTTGTCTTCCTCCTGTGCGTCTGCCCCTCTCGACCTTGTCCACTCGGACGTCATTGGTCCTCTCCCCACCAAGTCCATCGGTGAGCATGGTCGCTATGTTCTCACCCTCACTGACGACTATTCTTGGTACGTCTGGGTCTTTTGCCTTTGGCAGAAGAGCGATGCGGCCCACGCCATCGAGGACTTGCTCGTCCTTGTGGAGCACAAGTGTGGCTGCTCTTTTGCCGTTTTCGCTCCGATCGCGGTGGTGAGTACATGGATGAGGCCACAACCTTTCTCGCCTCCCGCCGCATCCGCCATGAGACATCCGCGCCTTACATGCCCGCCCACAACGGTGTCTTCGAACAGTGGAACCGTACCATGGCCGACGCCGTCCGCACCATGCGCGTGGAGTCTGGTCTCTCCGATGGCTTCTACTTTGAAGCCATGGCCTACATGACCTGGGTCTGGAACCGGATTCCCCATGGTTCCCTTTCTTGCCACTCCACCCCGTACACACATTGGTGTGGTTAGCGCGGGTACCTCCACCCGGCTCGCGTCTGCGGCTGTGTGGCCATTGTGTGGCTGCCCTCCCCGCAGCAGGGCAACAAGCTCGCCCCACACGGACGTCCCTACACCTTCCTCGTTGTCTCTCGTCAGTCCAAGGCGTGGCGCTTCTGGGATCCCTCCCGGCACTGCATCGTTGAGTCGCGAGACGTCCTCTTCTTCGAGGACCTGTTTCCTCCCGACCTCATCTGCTCCGCCTTGTCCATGTCTATCCCGTTGCATGGGGGAGTGGTGAGTCTGTCCTCCATCTTGCTGCTTCCGGGTGACACATCCCTCAGTCCCTCTGAGCCGACACCCCCAGTCGCGGCCGCTGGTCCCTCCGAGTCGGCACCCTCCGTTGCATCTACTGGTCCCTCCGAGCCAGCAATCCCAGTCGCGTCCACTGGTTCCTCCGAGCCGTCAGCCCCAGTTGTATCCACTGGTCCCTCCGGGCAAGCAGCCCCAGTCGCGTCCGCTGATCCCTCTGGGCCGGAAACCCTAGTAGCGTCTGCTGGTTCCTCCTCACCAGCAGCCCCAGTCGCGTCTGCTGGTCCTTCCGGATCGGCAGCCCCAATTGCATCTGCTTGCCCCTTCGGGCCAGTACCTCCAGTCGCTCCAGTCAGGCCAGCAGCCCCGGTTTCATCTGCTGACCCCTCCGGGCCAGCAACCCCATCCGCCTCCATTGTCCCGGCGGACTCAATGCCATCGCCTATCCTGCCACACTACATTCGTGGCCTAGGCGGCAACCTCCAACCCAGACCGTCGGTGAGCACGCAGATTATCGCACTCCGCTCCATGGTGCCTGGCTCCCACGTGTCTCCTCCACTCCCACGGTCGTGAGTGCGGATCCTGGCACCACGGCCCTCGGCTTGACCGCCTTGGCCATCATTGCAGACCTTCACCGTGGCTCCGCATTGGACTATGCCATGCTTCATCATGAGCATCGGCACGCTGTCGTGGGTGTACTCGCACGCATCCCACCTGGGGATCAAGATGCACACGCTCTCTCAATCCGCTCCACAGCATGCCCGGAGGACCCAGACACCCTGCGCGAGGCATGAGCCTCTCCTGAGGCCGCACACTAGGACGCTGCCTGCGCAAATGAGCTTGCCACTATCCGATTGCACCACGTGTACGACCTCGTCGACCTTCCTCTAGGACGGAAGGCCATTGGCGCCAAGTGGGTCTTTCGGCGCAAGTGGAAGCACGATGGATCCTTGGATAAGTACAAGGCCCGCCTTACAACCAAGGGGTTTCCCTAGATTCATGGGGTCGATTACATCCAGATCTTTGCCCCAATTGCTCCACTAGCCGGGCACTCTTCAGCCTGGTTACCCAGCATGGGTGGGAGTTGCATCAGATGGATGTTAGCAACGCTTTTCTCCATGGTTCACTGGAGGGCGAGGAGCTCTACATGGTGCAGTCCCCAGGCTTTGACGATGGCACTAGGAGAGTCTGGCGACTGCACAAGGTCCTCTATGGCCTGAAGCAGTCGCCTTGGTGTTGGAACCAAGAAATCAGCAGCACACTCATTCGTTCTGTGCTCCAACGCAGCACCGCTGACCCCGCACTATTCTTCAGTCCGCGAGGCCAGACTTTCGCCACTGTTCTGGTTTACGTCAAGGATCTGCTCACGATGTCACCAGATACAGCTGCCATCCAGTGTTTCAAGGACCTGCTACATGCCGCCTACTAGATGAAGGACCTTGCTTCTGTTAGAGTCTTCCTGGGCATGGAGCTCGAGCATGATCGCTCCTAGGGCGTCCTGCACATCCACCAGGCCGCCTATGTGCAGACACTGTCCACCCGCTTTGCGAAGGACCTGCCACTCGTGCCGAGCGCATCCTCACCCATGTCACCCGATGGCAAGGTCAAGCTGAAGAGTCCCGACCCAACCATTGTGGGGGAGTTAGTTGACGTGACCATGTACCTACGAGTCATTCAGTCACTAAAGTTCCTAGCGACGGCGACTCGCCCAGACATCGCGTTCGCCGTCAACCTCCTAGCCCAGTTTTCTCAGGAGCCGCGTCACCTCCACTACGAGGCCGCGATCCAAATATTGCACTATGTCCTCTCGACTCCTTGGTGAGGTCTCATTTTCCGCCATCAGACGTCTGTTGCCACGGTGGGCTACACCAATAGTGACTTGGCCGACAGTCTGGACGGTAAGAGCAACACAGGCTACATCTTTTTGATTGGCGGCACAGCTGTTTCCTGGCGCAATGGCAAGCAAGGGTGCGTTA
The DNA here is from genome assembly GCA_023375785.1 of Penium margaritaceum. NCBI lineage: Eukaryota > Viridiplantae > Streptophyta > Zygnematophyceae > Desmidiales > Peniaceae > Penium > Penium margaritaceum. The sequence goes on along the minus strand of SZWC01000266.1, from coordinate 84,100 downwards.
CACGTAGTACTACTGAGGCTGAGTATGTTGCTCTTGGCTCAGGCGCGTGTGAGAGTGTGTGGTTGCGTCGTCTGTTGTCCGAGTTGTGTCAGTCTGTCGCATCCATCACGTTGCATCGTGACAATGAGAGTGCCATGGCCATCGCCGACAATGATGGCGTGCATCACACACGCACAAAGCACATCAACGTTTAGCATCACTATGTGCGTTCATTGTTGCATGACAGCACCATCAGCATCATGTGGGTTGAGACAGCACGGCAGATGGCTGACTTCTTGACCAAGGCAATGAAGCGCAAATCATTCAAGAAGCCTGTTAGTTTAGTCTGCATGCGTCCGTGAGTGACTCTCTCTATCCCTGCTTATGTTTCAGCTTGGCGTGGGGGAGTTTGGTCATTGACTGTATCTCTGCTCGCACATGTGCACTACGCCTGTGAGTCATGGGGGAATTTTGGTTTTTGTGCATCTATCATTGCACTCTATTGTGTCCTCCCGGCTTGTGTACATCGGTGTGTAGATGACTGACGGCGAGACTTGACGCCGCTGGAGTCGCTCGGTGGAGCCGACGTACGCTAAGGCCCACTCACCTGTCGCTGGAGCATCCTCCCTCTGGCGATGCGCTCAGCTCCATCGGCAGGCCTCCTCGGTGGTCGGGCTGCTGGCGGGCACTGCCACTGCAGATGCTGTCTTCATGCACCTAGCGCTTTGTCTGGCTATGGCATTGCATCTGCAGCATCATGCGGTGCCTAGGGTCCATGTCTCCTCCCGTATGGCCCTGTTTGGCATCGTTGACTGTCGTAGGCACTACCTGGGTTCGGGCAGCCATAACTCTTTACTGCTCTTTTTCTAGCTGATTCTGACCGCACGACTACGTTCGTAGCGGCGGTATGATGGTATGGTCTAGTCTTCAGGCAAAACCGATGACTCCCGGGTTTTGGGCTGTCGGGCGTGTGGCAGGGCTCACCGAGAAAACCCTGCCTTCCAGAAGATACGTCCTAGACTGTTTTCTGATTGGCTGGTTAGCTGAGTAACAAGTTCTACACTAGTGGGGGGGAGCTAGAACTTGGAGGGGTCTCCCATTGTTGCTCTTTCTTTATTCCTAATCAGTCACTTTCAGTTTTCAACTGCTTTCTGGCGCTAATAGTGGCGCATACGTTTCTAAGTAACAAACCCAGAGCTTCTAGACTTGGACTCTAGAGAAGCAGACTGATGGGGCAGTAGACTTAAGCAACGAGCGTGGAAGCCCGCATGCTGCATCAACAATGCATGCTGCCCCAACCTGCTACCTAGGTTTTCTAGTTGCAGCAGCCACACCTGCAGTCGCCACCCCTTCTTGTCTTTGAGCAGTCTTCGCTCTATTAGTGGGAGCAGCATTAGTGGCCGCAGTTTGTCAGACTGTAGTCTCTGAGTGTGCTGTGGTAGTGTAGCTTGTCCCATCCGGTCACGTTTACTGACCCGAACGCCGTGACCTCCAGGAGTGACATTACCTACTGGCCTCATTCTCTCCCGTGGCTTGGTGTTGACCACCGGGAGTAGGTGCCCCCGGTACCTATCCATCGTTCAGCGCACGAGATGAGTGCGCGGACATCTGAGCAGGCGCCCTGCGCTTTTGCCTGTTACTATTGTGGTGATGGATGTCATGGTTTGCGTCGTTGTTGGACGCGCCCTCGCGGCTGGCATCCACCTTGGGTACAGCCTGGTCCGAGCCTGCGTCCTCCACAGCATACGGATCTGTCGGCGTTGGTAGATCCCCTCGCTGGACCTCTGGCAAGCATATTCGCCGAGATCCACGGCCTGCGATAGACGGTACAATGGCTTTATGATCTCGTCGTCACTGAGCGTGTTTTTGCTACTTGTTTGTCAACAGACTCTTTGATCACATCTCCTCCATCCTCTCCTCCTTCCTCATCTGATGGTGTACCTTCAGCTCCACCTTCCAGCGAGTCCTAGCCTGCTACCATCCTTTCGATCCTCCACTCTGTTGCGACCACGACACCACCTCGCGATGACGTGTCTTCATGCCGGCGTTCCAGTCGAGTGATCCCATGTCGTCGGCGTCAGTGCTCCGCATGCCGTGCTCGCGCCGGATTTGATACATCCCCCACCTCCTCGGCCTCCGTTGTTGTACCTATCAAGGGGGAGTGTGGTCACCGCGCATTGCCTCATGTGACCGTAGCGACAGGATCCGCACTTGTAGCGGACCGTGGTGCCTGAGCGTCAGCTCAGGGAGACTCAGATGATACGGTGACAGCACATGGCGTGGAGTCAGATCTTGACATGGTGTTCATGTTGGAGACTTCTGTGTCATCGAGCTCGACTTCCACGCCCGGGCTGGATGTCGATCTCCCGCAGCAGCAGGTTACATCAAGAGGAGCGTAGACACGACGTCCTTAGGCGGTGCCACTCGCAGCTCTGACTAGTGGAGGCCCAACGGCGGCACAGGAGTCCCGTATGGATCGGGATGGGTCTACCGGAATTTTGGGAGAGTGTGCGCAGTAGGCTCACACTAGTCCAGCGAAGGTTGTAGGGCTTGAGACATATATGTCCTCGAGTTCAATATCTACGCTAGAGCAGGAGCCAGAGGTTGTATAACAACAGGTTGCATCAAGAGGATTGCAGGTGTCGCGTGCTTGGGCGGTGCCACTCGCGACTCCGACCGGTGGCGGCCTGGCAGTGGCACAGGAGTATTGTGCGGATCGGGATGCCCCACACGGATCTCCGAGGGCGTTGGCGCATGAGATTCACACCAGTCCGACAGCAGTCGCAGTGCATGAGCAGAGTCGGCCGGTGGGTCTTTTGGAAGTTGAGGCATTCTATAGAGCAACAGTTATGAGAGGTGTGATTGGGACACCTGCTGCAGCAGACTCAGCAGGCTTCACCGTGCCATCTGTGCTACCTCATGACCAGCTTCAGCGTGAGGAGTCACCCATGTTCCCTAAGTCTCCGAGTTCCCGTACACACCACGGAGCAGCGACATACGTGACGGAGTCAGATGGTGGTCCTCACTATCATCGAGCAGGTGGCAGCGACCAGCCTTCGCGGTGAGAGAGTGCGTCAGCGCCAGCTATGCTTGTTCGTCGCCTTGACGGGCATTGGCGAGCTGGAGGCCTGCACACCTGTGTCCACTACGGTGTCAGTCAAGGATACTGGACCAGATCCGTACACGCGGATGGAGTCACCTCATCAGCAGGAGCTGAGTTTTGCGCCCTCGTTTTCACCTGTTGGTGACCCTGCTGATCACATCGATGCTGAGAGTGGCACTACCTGCAGGGACGACATTTCCACATGCTCCACGGATTCTGATGACTCCTCCTTCTTGTTCTCTCTCGGGATACGACCGCTTGCTCCTCGCATGACAGAAACGAGCTGTGATGTGGATGCGACACCTGCAGTTGCATCCGATGTTCCAGCATCTCAGTACACTGCAAGCTTGGTTGACCCCCAGGAGGACGCAGCAGCACCAATTCCATCGTCTTCAGTAGCAGAGATGTAGACGGTGCTGTACTCACGAGTTGTACCGTCTGCATGTGCAGCATCCAGTGAGGCACAGTTTATCCTACACCAGGTCGACATGGGCCACCTCGACATGTCCGAGGCAGATTATGCTAATCTGCAGGAGCGTGTAGTCATGCTACAGCGGGAGATGATGGTAGCGTGTGAGCTATTCTCAGAGGAGGGGGTCATCACTCCTATCGGCAGGAGCCTTCCACCAGCAGCATCGGGCACACCCATACTCAAGAAGGATCTTGTACGAGCTCCGAGAATGACGTCTGTTGGAGACACTGTCACAGGAGAGGTGAGCGTGCCTTAGCCTTCCGCCATCCTCCCTCCTGTCAACCCCATCATCTCTCCTCCTTCTTCTACTATAGCCATCATGCACATTCATCCACCCGACTCACCTGCCCCATCATCATCTTCATCCACAAGTGGTGATCCGTTTTGTCACTCCAGCCCTCCTCCTTTAGTAGTACACCCTTGTGCCTCAGGGTGTGCTATCCCGTATCGGAGGCCAGCTCTGCCACTTCATCCACGCATGTGTACTGCTCGCCCATTCCCTTTCTTTCGGCATACACAGATGCATCGCGGTAGAGCGGATACAGGAGAGACTGTGAGTTGGGACCCTTGGCAGTCACGCGGGGACTGGTACACCCCAGGTGATGCAGCTGCGACCTGAGGAGTCGTAGCCGGAGACACCACTTCGTCTTTGAGGGCAGGAGCCAACTCGCATGTGACAGGAGGAGCTATCCCTACATGATGGACACACGACATGACTCATCGCCCAGGATCTATTCAGCTACGACATCATCATCTCCATTGAGGACATCGCTGCTAGAGTAATGCTCCTCACCATGGCAGGAGTGACTCCAAAAAGGAACACCAAAAAGACAAGCCTTAGTGGCTTAGTGGTTAATGGTGTTCACCTCTAGAGGCAGGGGCTCGGGTTCAAGTCCCACAAAATGAATTTCTGTCCTTCCTCAAGGGAGGTGGAAAACAGATGCCAGGAAGCTAGCTCAACCTCTAGAGTTCCTCTTTAAGTTTCTAGAAGGCCAGGTGTGGGTCCAGGAAGGTGGCACACCTTCTACAAGGGGTGACTTGTCCTACAAGGCATCTAGAGGTGTCTTGATCTTCTGGACACCTTCCCTCCTACTAGAAGCAAGCTGAGGAATCTAGGAAGGGGCAGAAGCTTCTAGAGGAGGGAAGGGATGCCTTCCTAGGTGGGAAAAAGAACAACTTACCAAGAGACACTCTAGAAGCCATAGAATCTGCTAGGAAGCTTCAAATCTGGCATGCTTTGGTGTTCTGGAAAGCTTAGATCAGTGGCTATAAAATGCCACTTCTTGTGAGCCTTGATCAAGTGTACATTCCCAGTCAATTCAGGCAAAAACTATTGCCTCAATCTCTGACCAGTTTTCTGCCATCCTTGGAACCAGTTGCCTCCACAGTTTCAGTCTCTCCAAAAACAGTTGGTGGTGTGAACCAGCCATTGCTAGGGACCCTCCAGGGTGCACACTCACCCTCAGGCCAACAAAGGGTTATGGGCCCACTCCTCTAAGGGGTTCAAAGCCAGCTTGATTTCACGCTTCCAACAGCAAGACATGGCAACCAGCGAGCAAGAGAGCAGCCGTGCTGTTCTTAAGTTTGATGGGACAAGCTTTGCCTTGTGGAGGTGGCAGTTTGAGGTCTTCCTCCACAAGAAGGGACTGCTTGAGCTCGTAAAAGGTGATGAGACTGCTCCGCCGGAGACTGCAACGGCTGAGGTGAAGGAGGCATACAAGACGCGCAAAAAAAAGGCGTTGGCGCTCCTTGTGTCCTCGTTATGCCCACCACAACTCGGGCACATCCAAGGATTCACCCTGGCCGCAGACGCATGGTCAAAACTCTGCTCCATCTACCAGTCAAACAACCTTGCTAATCAGCTCTTCATCTTCAAACGGCTCGTCACCCTCCGAGCCAACAAAAGCGACAACATCATGGAGATCATGCAGCAGATTGAGTCGCTCGCAGTAGAGTGCGTGGCCACTGGTTGGGAGGTCGACTCTCACTTGCAAGCTATGATCCTCCTTCTGGCCTTGCCGGACAGTTAGAGTCCCATGATCATAGTCCTTGGTGGCTGGCCTTCCGACAAGCTGAAGTACCCGAAGGTTGCTGAGTACGTGCACAATGAGTGGATGCGATGTGGCGGTCAAGAGAGTGCAGCGGCATCAAGTTCAGCTTACACGGTTCATCCTCAAAGTGGAGGCCGCTGCGACAAGTGGAAGGGTGCCAAACAGGGCACCAAGAAGGGTGACAAGAAAGGGGAGTGCTTCAACTGCGGTCAGGAGGGCCAATACGCGTGCAGCTGTCCCAAGAAGAAAACAGATCGGTCACACTGGGACGGGAAGAAAGATGAGCATGCCCTTATGGCGTACAACTCCACCAACTTGAAGGATCCGGGAGTTGCCGTCATTGACTCCGGATCAGGCCGCCACACGCAATGCAATAGGGGAGCATTTGTCACCTATGGTGCCTCGGAGAGACGCATGATGGTGGTCAATGGAAAAACAAAGGTGGCCGCCGGTGAGGGTAACATCCGCATTGAGTCAATTGTGGATGGCAAACCTGTCACGAGCACAATCTACGATGTGCTGCATATGTCCAACTTTGGGGCAAACCTGCTCTCCGTCAGCCGCCTTACCGACAAGGGATTTGAGGTGCTCTTCATAAAGAAGGAGGCCGTCATCCGCAAGGAGGGCAAAGGTGAGGTGATTGCGCGTGCCAAGAGGGAGGACAACTTGTACCTGCTACGCGCGAAGATCCTCAGCAGCCGGGTGGGGTCCAACGCCACCAATCTTGCAACGAAGGATGGAGGAGAGCTGGACCTATGGCACCGCCGACTATGCCACATTTCTCCATCGACAGTGAAAGATATGGCTAAGAGGGAAGTGGTGCGGGGTCTCCAAATAGCGGCCTTGATGGCACCAAGGAGACCGTGTGTGAGCCATGCATCATTGACAAATCAACTCGGCAGCCGTTTGTTGCCAAGGGGACGCGTGCATCGGTAAAACTGGCCGTGGTACACACAGATGTGTGTGGACCGCTTGAGAGCTCCATCGGCAGAGCTCGCTACATCCTCACCTTCATCGATGACCACAGCCGGAAACTTTACCTCTACCCAATGAAGCGAAAGAGTGAGGTCCTTGCTTGCATGCAGGAGTTTGTGGCTGATGTGGAGCGGCAAACAGAGTTGAAGGTGAAGGCGTTCCGGAGTGACAACGGCGGTGAATATGCGGGGTGCCTTGGGTGGATGAAGAGCAAGGGGATTGAGTGGCAGAAAACAACTCCTCACTCCCCACAACAGAATGGCGTCGTAGAGAGAGCGAATCGCACAATCCTTAACATGGTGTGATCCATGTTGAGCGACGCCGGCCTTACACAACAGTATTGGGCGGAGGTTGCAAGGACAGCAGCGTACATCATGAATCTCATGCCGACCAAGCCGCTGAAGGATAAGGAGAGCAAGGCGTGGAAGACGCCACAAGAGGTGTGGAGCGGGAGGAAGCTGGCGGTAGGTCACCTCCGCACGTTTGGTTGTGTTGTATATGCAATGGTGCAGGCACATGAGGGACGGAGCAAGCTGGACCCGCGTACCCGCCGGTGTGTTTTCCTTGGATACGAGAGCGGAAGCAAGTCGTACCGGCTCTTTGACCCAAGGAGGCAGCAGATTGTGCAGAGTCGTGACGTCACGTTCGACGAGAAAAGCCGTTGGACAGACAAGGAGATAGGTCTCTCCAAGAGGGTGGAGTGGATGCCACTCCTTGAGGGGGAGTCACCGGAGGACGTGAATGAGGGTGACATCTTCGCATCAACACCAAACAGAGAGCATCGCCTGAGGGATGGGCGAGCGGCAGACTTTATTTCGGCCAGTTTGGATGAGGAATCCGAAGCACCGGAGATGGACTTGGAGGTGGGGAGTCGACCAATGTCTCCAAGATCTCGAAGAGAGGGGGAGCAGGCGCTTGTACAGGATGGCGTCGAAAGGGGCCAGCAACAACAACAACCGCCTCAAGAGCCGCGCACGAGCAGCCGTGTGCGAAGAAGGACAAAATGGTACGATGCCGACAAGAGCATTTGGACTGGGTTCGCGCAACAGGAGCCTCAAGGAGGCACTGCACAAGAAGGACGAGGCTGAGTGGGAGGGAGCAATAAAGTATGAGCTCGCCTCCCATGAGGAGAAAGGCTCTTGAGTTGCAAGCTGAGCACGGACGATTGCCATGGGCGATGTGCAAGGGGGAGATTGTTGGAGTAATGCTCCTCACCATGGCAGGAGTGACTCCAAAAAGGAACACCAAAAAGACAAGCCTTAGTGGCTTAGTGGTTAATGGTGTTCACCTCTAGAGGCAGGGGCTCGGGTTCAAGTCCCACAAGATGAATCTCTGTCCTGCCTCAGGGGAGGTGGAAAATAGATGCCAGGAAGCTAGCTCAACCTCTAGAGTTCCTCTTTAAGTTTCTAGAAGGTAAGGTGAGGGTCCTGGAAGGTGGCACACCTTCTACAAGAGGTGACTTGTCCTACAAGGCATCTAGAGGTGTCTTGGTCTTCTGGACACCTTCCCTCCTACTAGAAGCAAGCTGAGGAATCTAGGAAGGGGCAGAAGCTTCTAGAGGAGCGAAGGGATGCCTTCCTAGGTGGGAAAAAGGACAACCTACCAAGAGACACTCTAGAAGCCATAGAATCTGCTAGGAAGCTTCAAATCTGGCATGCTTTGGTGTTCTGGAAAGCTTAGATCAGTGGCTATAAAATGCCACTTCTTGTGAGCCTTGATCAAGTGTACATTCCCAGTCAATTCAGGCCAAAACTATTGCCTCAATCTCTGACCAGTTTTCTGCCATCCTTGGAACCAGTTGCCTCCACAGTTTCAGTCTCTCCAAAAACAGTTGGTGGTGTGAACTAGCCATTGCTAGGGACCCTCCAGGGTACACACTCACCCTCAGGCCAACAATCGCTACCAGGTTCATCTGCCTAGGGGGAGTGTTGCATGGACCTCGACCTGACACGACATCATGGGAGATGCATGGCGAGGTCCATGCTCTGTTGTGAGCATCTACAGCATCCCGCATGTGGCTCGTGCTACGTGCCTGCACAGCTGCATGTGGATGGTAACATTCTGTTGGTCAAGACCCGGACACTTGGTGCGTTGTACCAGTGTCACGAGTAGAGCATGTGATCATGCGTCTTAGTGTGTGGCTATACTGTGTGTAGCATGTGCATGCAAGCTGTTGGTCCAGACCCGGACACGTGGTGCATTGCACCTGTGTTATGAGGAGATCCTCCCATGATCCTGTATTTAGATGATGATGATGTTGTGTTGGATTGCTTGTAGCGGTCTTGATCCGGGCACTGGTACCACCAGTGTCACGAGGAGACCCGCTTGTCACCTGACATGTGTGTGATGTGCATTACACTGGTTTGTGCACGTGTGCATCACTCCTCTCATGGTCGAGACCCAGACACTTGGTAGCATGTGCAAGTGTCTATGGAGACCTTAGGTGGGTAGCAGAGGTATGTGTGTGTGTGGTTGCCTCGTGCATATTGTGGTTTGTCATACGTTGTTGTTCCATGCCTTTGTTTATTCGTTCTGGCGTGGACGTCTATGTCAGCCAGGGGGAGTGTTGGTTTGTGTGGCTTCCACCCGTCACGACCGACACCGTTGGTTTACCGATATGTCCACATTCGTGGTATATGGTAGAGGAGGGCGTGGCGACACGCCGGGCCTCCGGACTACACTGAGACTTCTCCAACACCTACAACAACGCCGGCGAGACGCGGTCGATGGGTTCCGACAGCCATGTGGGCTTTTCAGGAGGTAGGAGATTCTTCTCGGTTGGTTGAGACCCGCGCACCCGGTGGACTGTACCGGTGCGATGAGGAGACCCGATCGCTGGAGTAGTGCTTCTGATGTTCAGAAAGTCGTACGTGATGTCTGGACGCAGATTTTGAGATTGTTTAGCACTGCTCGTATTTTCTCAGTGGTTGAGACCCGGGCATTCGGAGAGCTGTTCCGGTACCTCGAGGAGACCACCGATATAGTTATCATGGTGTCCACAGTGTGTTCTCCCCGCTGACTCGTTTGGGTTCAGCGGGGGTGACGGGGCCCGGTGCGGCTAGCTGTCGGCGCCCCTATGTAAGCCCGCGAGGGGCTCATTTGTAAAATCTCCTTGTTTCTTAGTATTCAGCGTTCCAGACTTAGCCAAATTCTTGCCGTCTTGCATCGCACTCACACACAGAGCTCATGTTCGTTTTTTCATGGGCTTGCATGCCCTAAAATATTTACAATTTAAGGCCAAAGAAGCCAAAGCCAAGCTGGAAGCAGCAACAACCGCCGCCGAAGCCATGGACCTGGAACCTACATGCCAGGAGCTCATCAACAAGAAAGTTGAGCAGACCGTGGCAGCAACCATCCAGAAACTGCTGAAAAAAGGTGGCGGTTTGGTGGGCAACAAAACCAGAAACTTTGGCAACAAGGCCACCGGAAACAAGAAGGGCAACGGTCAACAAAAGCGTGCAAGTGCCAACGCAACTACTGCGCCCAAGCAAACCGCCCCAACCGCCAAGACCATACCCAAGACTACAACACCCAAGACCACTCCAGCCAAGCCCCCCCGGCGCACCAACTACAACAGCAACCAGAACAACGGCAAAAATCTCAAGGCCAGAGATAAAAACAATGGCAAGACAAAGCAGAACCAGAAACCAAAGCAGGACTACAAGGCCAAAGTCAAAAACTTTAAGAAGAAGTCAAAAAACGAGTAAGGCCACGCAAGCGGCATTTACTCCCCAATCTGGACATCCATGATCTAGCCCTGCTCCTCTTTGCTAGAAAGACTCCTGCTGAGTTGGACTGCAGGTTAGTAAACAAGGGAGTGCACAACCTCAGCAATAGGAGGCTCTCCCCTGATGAACTGTCCTTGCTCGGATTAGACCTCAACTACGTCCTACGGCCTAAACCTTGCTCTTTCTCAGCTCTGGAACCATGCCTCAAAGATCTGTTCAGACATGTCAGGATCATGTGGCAATTTAGGGACAATGCTGACAAGTCAATCCCTAGATTTCGTGTTCCGAACCCTGCTTGGATGCCATCCAAGGCACCAGCAGAGATTGAGGAATACTGCCAGTTGCTGAATGCTTCCAACTAGCCAAACTGAAGGCTAAACGTGCACTACCCAGAAACTTATGGGTGACACTCAAACAGCTTCGGGAAGACAAATCTGCTGTCATCAAAGCTGCAGACAAGAATCTAGGTCTAGTTCTTTTGGACAAAGAGCACTACGTCAACGAGTGCCTCTCCCACTTGAATGACTCTAGCACCTACAATCAACGGAATTGCGACCTTGATTCTATCAAGGCTCAACTGCTGCAAATCAAAGATGACAATGCAAACTCAGGCCTAGTGCCCAAATAACTTTGGGATTTCTTTTGCCAGGAACCAGAGAAGGGTTGGCAACCAGCCACTTTCTACTGTCTGATCAAAGTGCACAAGGACCCCCCTGTTAGCAGACCTATTGCAGCCTGTCATAGTTGGATTACCACCAACGTTTCTAGGTGGTGAGTTACAACCTCTGGTGCAGAAACAGGCAACCTTCCTCAAGGATAGTACATCGCTTCTCCTTGAGGTTGAGAAGCTTAAACTACCACCAACAGTGACTCTCGCAATATACGACGTTGTTTCACTTTAACCAAGCATCCCCATAACCAGGGCACTGGTCTACATTCATTCTCTCTTACAACAGGCACGTCATCCCAAGGCACCTCTAGTCATCCAACTTCTCTCTTGGGTGATGCACAATTCCTATGTGGAATTTCAAGAGAGTATCTACAAACAAGTCAAGGGCACAGCCATGGGCACACCCACAGCACCTGCCTTTGCCATTTTGTTTATGAGCTATCTTGATTCAGAGGTACAACGACATTGTCCAGTGACACCTCTCCTACATCGACGATACATAGACGAAGGCCTCATTCTTTGGACAGGCGACTAAAACTCCCTCCTCCTCTTTCTCACCATGTTCAGCTCCATCGACGAGACCATCAAGTTGAAATGGGACATCTCCAACACCACTATTGACAGCAGCAGGAGCAGCAGCAGCAGCAGCCGGCGAGTAGTGGCTATGGACGTTCTATCCACTGCTACAACTATGGAGGGGCTCACCGCTACATCGAGTGTGAGCGACCCCTTGACTGGACTCGGATCATGCGCGGCCTTCAAGTGGCACACACGTAGCGGATTTCCTCGAGTGACATACGGACAAGGCGCGCCGCGACCACGAGTGCAGCAGACGCATCCATTTCACCAGGCAACAGCGATGATGTGGACCCTCAGGATTTCACGATCACGGAGCTTTGTCAGCTACTGGCGGTTCATACTCAAGGAGGTGTGAGTGTGTTGTCACAACCGAGTGGTCCCGGCATAGCTTGTCTGACTGCGTCTGTTGCCTGTGATGATGCTTGTGGTGGAGCTATGTTGGCTTGCGATGAGGATGGACCTGACAGTACCGACTTGCTTGATGAGTCACAGATCTATGTTGTTAGTCGTTGTCCTGAGTCCTCTGCTGAGAGTCCAGCAGAGGCAGAGTGTTCTGTGGCACGTTGCTCAGTGTCAACGACTGGTTGTGAGCCGGGTGGCACCTGGATTATTGACTCTGGGGCCACCCATCACATGACCTGTTGTCGTAGTGACCTCATTGTGCTCTGTCCCGTTGCGCCCGTTCGGTCTGTTCGCACAGGGTCTGGTCAATCATTGCCTGTGTAGGGAGTTGGGGTTGTGCGCTTTGATGGTCCGTCTGGCCCCTTGTACATTTCTGATGTGCTCTTTGTCCCTGCTCTTGAGCTCATCCTGCTCTCTGTTCGTGCATGCACCAGGATGGGTCTCATTGTTGAGCACTCTGCTGACTCTGCCACAGTGACTGCTCTTGACACGCGCGCCATTGTGCTTTGTGCCTGTGTTGTTGATGACCTGTATCGTGTGTCTCATTGCATTCCCTCTGTTTCTTCTCCCCCTCTCTCCTCTTTACATGTGTTTGTCACTGGTGTTCTCTCCTCTGAGCACCGGTGCTTGTTACATCGTCTCCTCTACCATGCGAGCTCGAAAACTGTGTCCGAGCTCATTCAAACTCAGCCAGCCCTTGGTCTTGACGCAACTTCCTTTGAGATGCCGTCCAAGACAGACTGTCTTTTTTGCGCCCAGGGTAAGATGCATCGTTGCTCTTACCCTGACTTCTCCTCTCGAGCATTGCGCCCGCTAGAGTAAGTCCACTCGGACCTTCTCGGTCCTCTCTGAGTCGAGTCCCTCTCTGATCGGGGTCGATATGTTCTCACTCTGACCGATGACTTCACCCGGATGCGGTGGGTCTACAGCCTCCGCCATAAGAGCGATCCCGCATTGGCGGTCCGCTTGTGGCTTGTGATGGCTGAGCGTCAGTCTCATCACACCCTGCACACGTTCCGCTCAGATCGTGGTGGCGAGTTCTCAGGTGCGATGGATGCCTACTTTGCCGAGCACGGTATCTTTCACCAACTTTTCGGCCCTGCTACACGACAGCACAACGGTGTGTGAGCATTGGAACTGCACCATGGAGGATGTTGTTCGTGCTATGCGGTTTGAGTGTGGTCTACCGGAGTCCTTTGCCTTTGAGGACATGACGTGGGTTTGGAGCCGCTTGCCGCATGGCCCACTTCCAGACCATGTCACGCTGTGCGAATTATGGTTTGGCCATCGTGGTGATCTCCATCTTGCTCGCATTTTGGGGTCCCTCGCCTGTGTCTGGTACACCGAGGACTAGCAGGAGTCCAAGGTCTCACCTCGGGGACGCATGTGTACCTTCCTTGGCATCTCCCCGCGGTCAAAGGCCTGGCGCTTTTGGGACCCTGCTCGTCATGGCATTGTCGCGTCTGAAGATGCTCTCTTCTTTGAGGCTCTCACCTACCGCGACTTGTCCAGCATTTTGTCGTTGGCCGCAAACCACGATCCTACTTGTGTGGCCTCCCGACGGATGGGGGTGTCTAGTCCTGCGAATGGGTCCGTCCGGGCCTCCTCACTTGAGGTCCGGTCTCCGGCTGCTGACGGTCTGGCCATGAAGGCTGTGGGTCCATTAGCCTCATCAGTTCCCTTTCGAACACCTGATCCCCTGCCGGTGTCAAACCCCTCTGGCGCACCCGATCTCATGCCAGTGTCGGTCCCCTCTGCCATACCTGATCCCGTACGAGCGTCAGTCCCCTCTGGCACACCTGATCCTGTGCCAGTGTCAAACCCGTCTCGCGCACCCAATCTCATGCCAGTGTCGGTCCCCTCTGCCACACCTGATCTCGTACGAGCGTCAGTCCCCTCTGGCACACCTGATCCCGTGCCGGTGTCAGACCCCTTTGGCGCACCCGATCGCATGCCAGTGTCGGTCCCCTCTGCCACACCTGATCCCGTACAAGTGTCAGTCCCCTCTGGCACACCTGATCCTGTGCCAGTGTCAACCCCCTCTGTCACGCCCACTCCCGTGCATGCACCCATGTCCCCTAGGGCTCTGGCTCAACAGCCTTCCCCGCAGCCTGAGGTGAGCGCCGCATCGGGCTACTCCCGCGAGCCCTGTGGCCATCTTCGACCATTGGCCTCTAGGGCTCAGCGGATTGCTGGCTCAGCGCCCAAGCGCGCGACTCGTAGTGTTCAGAGTGGCGAGCCTGGCATGAAGGCCCTTGGCTTGAGTGTCCAGGCAGACGACACTGAGGTGCACCCAGCATATCATGTCGGCCAGGAGTTGGTCTCTCGAGAGTTCTTGGACGCTTGCGATGCCGCAGCCAACCTTGTTGTGGTTTGACCAAGTCCGGAGGCGTGTGTCTTAGCCACCCGGAGCACTCCCTTGACAACGCCTGATCCAAGCATGTTGAAGGAGGCACTCTCAGCTCACGATGCAGACCTGTGGCTTGCTGTTTGTGGGGATGCGCTAAGAGCCATCCGTGGGCACAGTGTCTATAAGCTTGTCGACCTCCCGCTTACGCGGAAGGCTGTACAAGCCAAGTGGGTCTTTCGCAAGAAGGTGAAGCCTGATGGCACACTGGATCGCTACAAGGCTCGCTTGACGGCCAAGGGGTTCTCGCAGGTTGAGGGAGTAGATTTCACTGATACCTTTGCACCCGTTGGCCGCATGACCACCGCTCGCGCTCTGTTCGGGGTTGTTGCTCACCACGACTGGGAGNTGTTTGTGGGGATGCGCTAAGAGCCATCCGTGGGCACAGTGTCTATAAGCTTGTCGACCTCCCGCTTACGCGGAAGGCTGTACAAGCCAAGTGGGTCTTTCGCAAGAAGGTGAAGCCTGATGGCACACTGGATCGCTACAAGGCTCGCTTGACGGCCAAGGGGTTCTCGCAGGTTGAGGGAGTAGATTTCACTGATACCTTTGCACCCGTTGGCCGCATGACCACCGCTCGCGCTCTGTTTGGGGTTGTTGCTCACCACGACTAGGAGTTGCACCAGATGGACGTGAACAACGCGTACCTCCATGGCACCTTAGAGGAGGAGATCTACATGGTCCAGCCACTTGGATTTGAGGTCGGTGACAAGGTTTGGCGCTTGTGCAAGGCCTTGTATGGCCTGAAGCAGTCACCCAGGTGCTGGAACTTGGAGATCACCGGCACACTGACACGTGCCGGTTACGTACAGAGTGACCCTGACCCGTCTCTCTTTCTCAGACGGACAGCTGATAACTTCACCGCCATCCTGGTCTACGTGGACGACCTCCTGATTGCGTCTCCTTCTATGGAGGCTGTGAAAGAGGCCAAGGCAGTTCTCCTGGCTGCCTTCAAGATGAAGGACCTTGGTCCTGCTGTTGTGTTTCTCGGGATGGAGATCGTTCGTGAACGTCAGTGATGGACACGCTTGTTGCATCAGGCACGTTACGCGCGCGTTGTGGGGGAGCAGTTTGCTTCCATCCGAGATGCAGTTCCTACGACATCCAATGCCATCACACCTGACGGGCATGATGCTCTGGAGGTGGATGATCCCGCAGACCCTGGGGGAGATAATGGATGTGACCTTGTACTTGTGCCTGATTGGCTCCTTGATGTACTTGGCCACTACCACACGACCCGACATTGCCTTTGCCGTAAATCTCCTTGCATACTTTTCATAGTGTTCTCGGGTGAGAGCCCTTCATGCGGCTGTGCAAGTGGTGCGGTATGTGGTTTCCACAGCATACCTCAGACTCTGCTTTTGACGGCAGTGTTTGGTGGTAGTCGACGGCTACACAGACAGTGACTGGGCGTGGAGTCCTGATGGGCGTAGTCGGACAGACTACGTGTTCCTGCTTGGTGGCACCGCTGTGTCATGGTGTAGTGGCAAGCAGGGTTGTATCGCACGTAGCTCATCACAGGCTGAGTATGTCACTCTGGGGGCTGGGGCTGCTTAGGCAATGTGGCTGCAACGTCTTTTTCGTGAAGTGTGTCAGTCTGTGCCTTGCATCATTTGGCGCTATGACAACCAGAGTGCTCTTGCCATTGCAGAGAACTCTAGTGTGTTTCATGCACGCACAAAGCACATTGTTGTTGAGCATCACTTTGTGCGAGATCTTGTGGAGCGACAGGTGATCTCCGTCATCTGGGTCGGCACGGACATGCAGCTGGTTGACTTCTTGACCGAGGCACTTACGCACAAAAAGTTAACGGTGGCCATTCGTTCTGTCGGGCTACACCCCTTGCCTGAGAGTGGCTGAGATTGGGGTGTGTGAGTAGGGACTGTTGAGCATCTTGTTGTGTACTTGTTTCAGTTCTGCACGTGTATGGACATGCGTACCATCGGGTCATGGGGGAGTGTTGCGATGTGAGTTGTTTCCATCCATTTGTACAGCTAACTGTGACCACTCGGCCGTGTCCATGCTCGTGCAGGTCCCTGATGCGGGCCCAGCTGCCGTCGGAGCTCTGACGGGTGGTGGATCCATCCATCAGTAGCTGCCAGACGGCTGCCACGACGTCCCGGGTGCTTGCTGGGATGCTCTACAGTTTTTCTGCAGACGAGGGAATTTTCTCGGTGGACTGGCTCTCGAGCCTGATTTGCATGTTTTGCATTGTGTGTCCACCAATCGATGCCGGACTTGTACGTGTGGCCAGTCGTAGCGTCCGGCTCAAGATTTTGCATCTCTAGGTTTAGACGATGTTGCGTTTGGATGCGTGTGCGCAGAGTTACGGCCAAAATAGTGGCGTTGAGCCAGTTTCAGGACAAACTGACACTGCCGCGTGCGTCACCTGCCGTACGCCACGGCAGGTATGTATGATGTGTGCTTGTCAGTTTTCATTTCTCTCTGCATTACTAAGCTATTGGATCTTGTGAGACTTTGTGCGTCTCCCTCGCCTGATTCTTGTTGTTTCTTGCACGTGCTTGCTTGCCTGTGCTCCAGTTGACTGGACAGTGTCGCCACATCAGCAGCAGCAAGGTTAGGAAGCTTCCTAGCGATTTTTCAAATATGAAAGAACAAGGAGAGTTTACGAATGAGCTCCTAGCAGACAAGAACACAACATAAATACGTGCTGCGGCTTTCGGTAAGTGACGCAAGTGTAGTGTCAGTTTGTCCTAAAACTGGCCCAAAATCACTGTTTTGGCCATAAACCTGCGCACAGGTATCCGAACGTACCACCGTCTGACCCTAGAGATGCAAAATCTTGAGCTGGACGCCGCGACTGGTCACACACACAAGTTTGGCATCGATCCGTGGATGGACAATGCAAAACATGCAAATCAGGCTTGAGAGACAGTCCACCGAGAAAACTCTAGCGTCTGTAGAAAATCTGGAAAGGACCCCGCCAAGCACCCGGGATGTCGTGGCAGCTGTCCGGCAGCTGCTAGTGCACAGAGCCACCACTCGTTGGTGCCCTGGCGCCACCTGCGTCCGCATCATGGACCATGTCGTTGTGCTCTCGAGTAACACTGCTCCGTACCACCAGTAGTGGATATACGGATAATCACAGTGTCGTCACTCGTGACGGGTGGAAGCCACACAAACCAACACTCCCTTTGGCTGACACAGCCGTCACCACAATGATGAAGGAGGGGCTACACTCACCGTTTGTCATAAACACCAACCACAATACAAGGTCTCCTCATGACAATGGTGTAACTCACCAAGTGCCTGGGTCTCGACCGTGCAACACATAATCCACACACCCACGTGCCAAACATCACACAAGAGGTACAAAGCAACACGATCTCCTTTAAACCCTTGGAAAATGTCTCTGGGGTCCGGTTCTCAACCACACCTGCTCGCATGCATGGAACATGCATACCACATGGAGGCAATGGGTCTCCACGTCACACCATTACAAGTCACTAGGTGCACAGGTCTCAACCAGCATAACCTCAACCGGAGCGTCGTGCCAGACACAAACTAACCACGCTGTCCTCAAAAAGGTGACAGGCCAAAGCCCACACACCAACAAGATACACATCCATCCGCTACCCATCTAAGGTCTCCATAGACATTGGCACTTTCCACCAAGTGCCTGGGTCTCGACCGCTATGAGCAATCCAACAGGTGTCCATATGCCGGCCACAATAGCATCATCAACCAACACACAGGATCATGGGTGATCTCCTCGTAACACGGGTGCAAATCACCATGTGTCCGGGTCTCGAACACCATGAGCAATCCAGCTTGCATACACATGCCACACGCAGTATAGCTGCACACCAAGACACACGATCACATGGTCTCCTCGTGACATTGGTACAACGCACCAAGTGTCCGGGTCTCGACCAACAGAGTGCTACCATGCACATCTAGCTTTGCAATCACGTTGCATGAGCCACACGCCAGCTACTGAAGTATGCTCATAGCAGAGCATTGACCCCTCACCATGCATCTCCCATGACATTGTGTCAGGTCAAGGTCCACACAACATCGTAGGTGCTCTGGTGCCAGCTGCATCCGCATCAAGGATAGGCTGCAATAAAACTGCAGAAGGTCCGAGACAGCATCCACGATGATGGGGCACTTGTCGGTCAGCTCCGAGTGGGTGGTCCACCTGCCGACGCGCCGGTTCCGCCGGGGCCCACATCAGGGATCTTGTCGACGTGCTCTCCTGTACCACTGCTCTCCTGGCCGTCACTAGTGACGGCCAGGAGAGCCACACACCAACACTCCCCCTGACTGACATAGCTGTCAACATAACGATGACTGAGCAAAGGGAAGGAAGGATGGCTCAGGCAACTAATCAGAGGGAGCACCGATCAAGCATGCCATAGCACACGGTCTCCTCGTGACAATGGTGGATCCCACCAAGTGTCCGGGTCTCGACCATGCAAGTAGTCAATCACACACCTAGGTGTCAAACTAAGAAGATGTGTACAAGCTTGAAACTATGCTAGAGCGCATGTTGGGGCACTAGCGTTGTTGATGAAGCGTGCGGGCTTCCACGCTCGTTGCTTAGT
Source organism: Penium margaritaceum (assembly GCA_023375785.1). NCBI lineage: Eukaryota > Viridiplantae > Streptophyta > Zygnematophyceae > Desmidiales > Peniaceae > Penium > Penium margaritaceum. Next base: position 65,166 of record SZWC01000266.1, on the reverse strand, counting down.
CTCCTGACCCCTCAGTCTGTTGCTCTAGAGTCTAAGTCTGACTGCTCTGGATTTGTTACCCAGAGCACGCGCGCCCCCGTGTTAGCGCCAGAAAGCAGCTGAAAACTGGAACTGAATGATTAGTGATCAAGAATGAGCAAGAATGGGAAACCCCTCCCAGTTCTAGCTCCCCTTCAGCTGTGTAGAGCATGTTACTCAGCTAACCAGCCAATAAGAAAAAAGACCTATTTTTAGGCAGACTGGGTTTTCTCGGTGAGCCGTGCCAGACGACAGACAGCCCAAAACCCGGGTGTCGACCGTTTTTCCTTGAAACTGGACCATACTTTAATACACACGCAGCAAATGCAGTCCTACAGTCAGAATCAGCTAGAAAAACAATAGTGAGGAGTTATGGCTGCCTAAACCCAGGCAGCGTCTATGCTAACCCCCGGTGCCTACAAAGTCAGAAAATCATGAAACTTGGACCCTAGGCATGACATAGCACAATGAATGCAGCAGCGCAGTCAAACGTGTCACTGGACATGTACAGATAGCAAAGGCAGTGACAGTGCCTGTCAGTGGCTTGACTGCCGAGGAGGTCTGTCGATGTAGCTGAGCGCGAAGGATGGAGGAGGCTCCAACAAATTGCAAGAAGGCCCCAGCGTGTGTTGGCTCCACCGGGCAACACTCCATTAGCGTCGGGTCTCGCCGTAAGTCGTGTGCATGCCTATGTACACAAGCCGGGAGGACACAACAGAGTACAAGTGAAAAATGTGAGACAAAAACCAACACCCCCCTATGACTCACAAGGCGTAGTGGACGGACAGAGAGCACATAGACCAAGAAGACAGGGCGAGAGAGACCTCACGGACGCACACCAGATGCACTCACAGCCTTCTTAAACGAGTGACGCTTCAGTGCCTTGGTTTAGAAATTAGCCAACTGCCGTGCTGTCTCAACCCACACAATGCTGATGCTGCCGTCATGCAACAACGAACGCATATAGTGATACTCGACATTGATGTGCTTTGTGCGAGTGTGGTGCACGTCGTCATTGTTAGCAATGGCCACGACACTCTCATTGTCACAGTGCAATGTGATGGACGAGACTGACTGACGCAACTCGGACAACAGGTTGCACAGCCACACGCTTTCATACGCACCAGAACCAAGGGCCACAAACTCAGCCTTAGCAGTATTACGTGCAATGCAGCCTTGCTTAACACTGTGCAAGGACACAGCCGTTCCGCCAACAAGGAAGATCCAATTAGTGCGACTCTTACCGTCCGGATTGCCGACCCAATCACTGTCGATGTATCCCGTCGCCACAACGAACGGCCTTCGACGAAACACGAGGCCTCACTATGAGGTAGAAATGACGTAACACATCACTCGGATCATGACCTGAAAGTGGAGTTGACGCGGATCCTGAGAGAACTATGTGAGGAGGTTGATGGTGAACGCAATGTCTGGACACGTCATCGTCGCCAGGAACATCAGTGACCTGATGACGCGAAAACATGTGATCACGACTACTGGCTCCCCCACCACGGCTAAATCAGATTTCTTGAGCATCGCCTGACCATGGGGTGACATGGGTGAGGATGCTCTTGCCATGAGGGGCAGATCCTCAGAGAAGCGCGCTAACAAGGCCTAGACATACAAGGTCTGATGGACATCAGGATGCCCACATAGCGATCATGCTCAAGCTTCATGCTGGGAAAGACTCATGTTGGCCCGAGATCCTTCATCTAGTAGGTAGCGTGCAGCATGTCGTTGACCTGCTGAATGGCGGCTGCATCCGACAACACCATGAGCAGGTCGTCAACATAGACTAGGACGAGAGTGACGAGAGTCTAACCTCACGCCCTAATGAATAGCGTGGGGTCAGCAGAGCTGCGAAGGAGGCCGCCGCCAAGAAGAGTACAGCTGATCTCCTGGTTCCAGCAGCGCGGTCACTGCTTCACGCCATAGAGGGCCTTCCGCACCTTCCAGACCTTGCCAGAGCCATCGTCAAAGCCTAGAGGTTATACCATGTAGAGCTCCTCGCCCTCCAGTGAGCCATGGAGGAAGGCATTGCTCACATCCTACTCATGGAGTTCCCACTCGTGCTGGGCAACCAGGTTGAACAGCACCCGGCTGGTGGAGAACTGACCGACTAGGGCAAATATCTGGTCATAGTCAATCCTAGGGGCTTGTGCAAACCCGTTGGCTATGACACGAGCCTTGTACTTATCCAAGAACCCGTCCGGCTTCCACTTCAACCAGAGAAACCACTTGGCACCGATGGCCTTACGACCCGAGAGGCGGCCAACGAGCTCATAGACTTGATGTTGCCCAATTGCGACAAGCTTGTCGCCACATGCAACCTCCTTGTGAGCGGCCTCGAGAGACGGCCCGAGCCTCACGTAGGGTGGCTGGGTCGTCTGGCTGCTCAGTAGGATGGACAGTGAGGACATGCCCTTGTTGCGCCCCTGGTGGTATCCACATGAGTGTGGCCGCAACGGCATACAGGTGCTCTTGATGGGGCAAGGCATGGCCCAGAGCTGACCCTAGATGTAGATTGGCAATGATAGAAAGTATGGCCACTCTAAACCGTGGGAGTGGATCTGACATGAGGTGAGGGACCTCATGTGATGACAGGGGGTCATGGAGTGGGAGGATGTGAGGAGGCGGCCTGAGCGCTCATTGTCGGCCTGGGTCTGAGGCTCCCGCCCGGACCACGTGTGTAAGGTGCCGATATGGATGGGGCAGCCGGCAGTGAGGGGCTTGCGGACACAGACAGGGCGACCGGCCCTGAGGGGCTGGCGGACACGGACGGGGAAGTCGACCCTGAGGGGGTGGTAGACAAGGGCGGGACGACTAACCCTGTGGGGTTGTCGAGCTCGGACGAGGTAGCCAGCCCGAGGGGCTGGCGGACATAGATGGGGTAGCCGGCCCTAAGTGACTATCGGACACAGACGGGATAGCCAGCCCTTAGGGGCTGTCGAATGCAGATGAGGCAGCCGGCCCTAAGGGGCTGGCAGATATGGACGGGACAGCTGGTAGGGAGGGACTGGTGTGCATGAATGAGGGAGCAAGCCCTGAGGGGCTATCAGACACAAATGGGGTAGCCAACCCTGAGGGGCTGGCGGACATAGACGGGGGAGCCGGCTCTGAGGGGTTGTCGGCCACAGATGGGGCAGCCGGCGAAGATGGACCTGCGGGCGCAGTTGATGGAACGCCCGGACGTGGCTGGACAGAGGACGGACCCACCACTTCCCCACGCGACAGAAGGAACATCAACGCGCCGGAGCGAGTGAGGTCACTGGGAAACAGGTCCTCAAAGAAGAGGGCATTGCGGAACTCGATGATGCAATGTCAGGTGGGATCCTAGAATCACCATGCCTTTGACTGACACAAGATGCCAAGGAAGGTGCACGGACGACCACGAGGCTCGAGTTTGCCACCTTGGTGTAGGGCACACAACCACACGATGGCGACGCAGCTCCAGTCCCGTGCTACATGCAGGTCAGTGCGTTCTCCACACTAGTGCTCGTATGGGGTGGATTGTCGAGGAATGGGTCTGTGAGGAATCCGGTTCCACACCCACGTCATGTAGGTCATGGCCTCGAGGTAGAAGCCGTCAGAGATGTCGGATTCTACTCACATGGTGCGCACAGGGTCGGCTATGGTGCGGTTCCATCGTTGAGAGACGCCGTTGTGGGCTAGCATGTAAGGTGCTGAAGTCTCATGATGGACACCACGGAAGGCGAGGAAGAGTGTGGTCTCCCCCAGAAACTCACCACCACGATCAGAACGGGGACGTCAAAGAGAGCGCCCACACTCACGTTTAGCACGGACAAGCCAGTCCCGTATGGTGGAAGCAACATCGCTCTTTTGCCGAAGGTAGAAGACCCAGCGATAGCAAGAATAGTCATTCGTAGCTGTCAGTACGTAACGGCTGTACTCGCTGACTGACTCTGTTGGGATGGGACCCATGACATCAGAGTGAACCAAGTCGAGCATGGTGGATGCTCGCGAGGCAGAGAGGGGGTATGTGGAATGGTGCATCTTGCCTTGAGTACAATCAATGCACTCGATGGGACACGGCAGAGGAAAGGAGGTTGGGTCAAGGCCCTTGGCCGGTTGCGTGCAAAGCATGCTATCAACAACAGCAGAGTGGACGTGACAGAGGCGGCGATGCAGGAGACGCGTGTGCTGCAAAGAGAGAGTGCTGGTAACAAACACGTGGCCAGTATTGGCCGACAAGGAGGGGACAAAGGTAGAGGCGGACAGGTGGGGGACGTGCCACAGGTTTCCACGGGCGGTGGCATGCAAACGACACAACCGGACGGACGCAACAAAACAAAACCGAGACCACGCAAATGCAGAATTTCAATGCTCATGCAATGAAGGGCAAGGCCAAGGATGAAGAGAATACGAGTCAAGAAGACATCACCAGTTGGACCACGGAAACAAACGATGCCGACACCACGGATGGGTAACACTTAGCCAGAACCCGTTCGAGCCCCGGTGACATCAGTGACGGGACCAAGGACACTGAAAGCCTTGCGCGAGGCCGTCATGTGGTGTGTGGCCCCAGAGATGATGATCCAGGACTCTCACGGATCCTGGACCAGTGTGGCCAGGTTGTTGATTGTCACATGGCAATGGGCAAGAGTAAACCGGGAGTGCCATTCATCTATCCAGGTAACATCATCACAAAGAGGAGCAGGAGGGCCAGGCACGGCAAAGGATGGTATGGACGGTAATACAGGACATGATCGTAGCGTCAACTCTATCATGCATAGTCGGAAGGAACTAACAACTTCGCAACTCTCACTTCCCTGAGGAGGAGGGAGAGGAAGTTTGAGGTGAAGTGCGATGAACTGCTCCAGCTAGTGCTCGCGTGCTCTATGTCTGACAGAGTAGACCGACTGAGGTGTGATGGTACCATAGTCCAAGAGGAGGAAGGAAGGCATTAAGGACGGAGGAGCGGGCGCGGACGGTTGGGGAGGAGGCTGCGGGGATGCCTTCGTGAGCGGTGTAGATACGGCAAGAGCAGCAACGGTGATGGTAGCTGTGGCAAGGCGACGCTTGTACTGGTGATGCATGGTGGCGATGACGCTAGCCTCGTCGGTCGGTAGCGGACACGTGTACCACCCAAGTCCTGCCTGGCCACAGTTGTGGCAGACAATGTTGGTGTTGTCGGATCCGCCACTATACTACTGAGGACCCTTGCCCTTCTTGCTCCGCTTCTTCTTCTTGCCAGCCGAGGAGGCGCCGGAAGACGCTACTACTGCTAGGGCGGCAACAACCACTAAGGGGATGGCTGGAGAGGCATGAGACTCCGTGCAATGGATGTGTGACTCCTGAAGGGCTCCCTTAATGCGGAGAAAGAGCTCGTACACCGAGGGCATGAGGGTGCCTTGGGCAGCCATCGCGGCGAGGACGTCTTGGGAGTAGTGGACGAAGACGTCGTAGAAGGGGCCGGTGGCGTCGCGCTTGATGGTCAGGAGTGCTGAGAGAGGGGGTGGCGCGACATCTCCGAGGTGGCGCGGCATCTCCAAGGCGGTGCAGGATGTCCTTTGCACGTTGCCAATAGGATGTGACCATCTCAGTCTCCCCCATGCGGAGGGAGTTGAACTCCCGGAGAAGGCGGCTTGTCTCAGCATCACTGGACAGGCGATGAGGGAGTGTGAGTATGTGCCACGTTGCTGTTGGGTCAGAAATTGCGCCAGTGGTGAGGTCTGCAAGGAAAAGCTCAAGGGCAAGGTGGGCGGCCAGAGGGTCCACAGGGACGAGGGCACATATAGTACGACCGGCAACATAGACCTTGTCTGCCTAGGTGGAGTCAAAGGGCAAGACGTAGTAGGGCCACAAGTTCTTGCCGTGAGCCTAGATCTGGAAGCTGAGCCCCCAGCCCCGGAATTGGTCGCCTGCCTCAAGCGGTGATGGCAGAATTTCAAAGTCCTTTGGCCTGCGGTCGGCACCTGGAGTGGGGCCCACGACTAAAGTCAGTGTCTGCTCTTGGCATTGGGTGTGTTGCTGTGCCAGGTACCGCGTGGCATAGGAGACCGCAGGGCTCGAGTACCCAGGTGGAACAAATGGTGCTTGTTGATGTTGCTATAGTTGCTACGCCGGCTACTACTATTGCAATAGGGGTGGCTGTTGATGATGCTGCTACAACTGGTGTTGCAATGACAATTTTGGTAGCTGTAGTGCTGCTAGCTGCTATGTCAGCGTTGGGAGCTGCTAGCGCAAGGAAGCGAGCGGATCTTCTGAGCTAGCATTTTTCACGACGGAGCTTGCATGGTGCTATTACTATTGTTGTTGCTGCTGCAACTATTGTTGTTGTGATTTCTACTACTGTTGCTACTGCTGCTCTTACTGTTGCTGATGTTGCTGCTGTTGGGACTGCTGTTGTTGAGACTACTCCTGTTGTTATTGTTGCTGCTACTGTCGCGGTTGCCGCTGTTGTAGCTGCCGCTGCTGCAGTTGTTGTTCCTGTTCTTGTTGCAGTGGCAACAGTTGCTGCGGTTACTACTACAACAACTGCAGTAATTGTTGTAAGAAGGGGGTCCTCCAACAAAGGAGGACCCCTCTTCGTTCTTTGCCATGTTTCTCTCCGTGTACCCCCTTCTTTTTGTGTGCTACTGATGTTAGTGGTGACATCAACATTGACATCAGCCTGGGCTGGTTCACGCTAGTAGTCACTACTTTGTTATCTGCATGGTTGTTGCTATAGAAAATGTTTTTCTGTTGATGATGTCAGCATTGACATTAGTAGTAACGTCAGCTCAAGAAGGCTGATATCAGCAGCGGTTGCTGTTGTTGCCCCTGGTCTACTGTTGCAACCGCTCTTGTTGCTGTTGTTGTTGATGCTATTGTTGCTGCTGTTGCTGCTGCTGTTGCTACAGTTGTACTAGTAATGGCTGCTACTGCTGCTATATTTGCAGCTGTTGCTGCTGCTACTGCGACTGCTATTGTAGCAACAGTTTTTGCTGCTGCTATTGTTGTGGCTGTTGCTGTTGTTGCGTTTGTTGTGGCAGCAACGGCTGTTGCTGCTGTTGCTCCCACTGCTGCTGTTGCTCCCGCTACTATTGTTGCAGCTGCTATTGTGGCAGCTATTGTAGTAGTAGTTTCTATTGCTGCAGCTACTGCTGCATGCTATGGACTGGGTGATTTGTTTTAGTGTACTCATGTTTATAATCTTTCTTGCGCTCGTCACAACAAGCTCGTTGCTCACTATGAGCAGCGAGCTGCGAGCAGCGAGCTCGCTACTTGCTGCTTGCAACTCGTTGTGAGCATTGAGCTACGAGTAGCTGCAACAACTGCTACTACAGGCAGCTAATACAGCTTCTTCTGGTGGTTGATGCCAGCTGCTGCTGCCTGCTGCTTATAGCTATTACTGCTATAGTCGGTTCCTGCTACTACTTTTTGCTGTTGCTACTACTACAGATGCAGGCTGCCATCACTGCTACTGGCTGCTACCGTTGCTTGCGGTTGAGGGTTGCTACTATTGCAAGCTGCTGCTGTTGTCAGCTGCTGCTGATCCACACAGGTACTGCTGGCTATTCCTGCCACTTCTTGCTACTGCTACAAGCTGTTGCTGCTGCTACAAGCTCCTGCTACTGCTGCTACTGCCAGTCACTACACCTGGATGACGCTACCACGTGCGTCATTGCCAGCAGGTGTCTGCCGCGGCCTGCCACTCACCTCCTCCCGTCATGCGTGGGGGTTAGTGCTACCGAGAAACTTCGGCAGCATTTCCCCTGGCCCAGTGGCCATGGGAAAAAATCCGACGTCACCACCAGGCGGGTCAATGCTGCCAGAAAGCATCCGATAGCATTTCCCTTGCACTAGCCCGTATGGCGGTCCGCCTGCGTAGTCAGGCACCTGTACGGCAGTCGTGTGCTATGCTGCTACGCATTAGCTTTGATACCAAGCTTGAATCTAGGCTAGAGCGCAGGTTGGGGCTATGGCGTTGTTGATGCTGTGTGCGCGCTTCCACACTCGTTGCTTTGTTTGCTGCTCTATAGTCTAAGTCTGAGTGCTCTATATTTGTTACGCAGGAACACCGCACCAGCGTTAGCGCCAGAAAGTAGCTGTAAACTGGAAGTGACTGATTAGTGATCAAGAATGAGCAACAATGCGAGACCCTTCCCAGTTCTAGCTTCCCCCTAGCTGTGTAGAGCTTGTTACTCAGCTAACCAGCCAATCAGAAAATAGACCTGTTTTCTGGCAGGCACGGTTTTCTCGCTGAGCCTTGCGAAAGGACTGACAGCTCAAAACTCGGGCGTCATCCATTTTGCCTAAAAACTGGACCATACCATAAAACTCATGCTGTGAACGCAGTCTTGCAGTCAGAGTTAGCTAGAAGAATAGCACTGAGGAGACATGGCTGCCTAAACCCAGGCAGTGTCTACGCTAACCCCCGGTACGAACAATGTCATAAAATCATGAACCTTGGCTCCTAGGTATGACATAGCACAATGAACGCAGCAACGCAGTCAAATGCGGTGCTGGACATGCACAGACAGCAAAGGCAGTGACAGCGCCTGTCGGCGGCATGACTGCCAAGAAGGTCTGCCAATGTAGCTGAGCACGAAGGAGGGAGGAGGCTCTAGCAAACTGCGTATAGGCCTCAGCGTGTGTCGGCTCCACCGAGCGACACTCCATCAGTGTTGTGTCTCCCCGTCAGTCATGTACACGCCAACGTACACAAGTCCGGAGGACACAACAGTGTACAATTCAGGGATGTAAGACAAAAACCGACAGTGAAAGCTTCCGAGGGACACAGTCGCTGAATGGACGTCAGTGCCCCGTCAGACGGTTACAACAGTCACAAGTCGTACACACGACGGCAAGGGTGTGGATATGAGACACAAGTTAGAGTGTCATAATGCATCAATAGTACATGCAGAGAGAAATGAAAAATGACAGGTCCATGGCATAAGTACCTGCCATGGCGCATGGCGTGTGTCGCTCGCGGCAACACAAGGTCCGTCCTAAAACCGGCCCAAAACCAATGTTTTTGCTATAACCCAGTGTAGACATCTCGAACGCTACGCCATCTAAACCTTAATCTACAAAATGACAAGCCCGATGCTACGACTGGTCACCTGCATGTATCCGGCATCAAACGGTGGACACGCACTGCAAAATCATGCAAATTGGGCCCACGACCAGTCCACCGATAAACTCCTACGTGCTATAGAAAACCTGCAGGAGGTCCTTCGCAGCGTCTAAAGCTCTGGGATGGTCGTTGGTCAGCTCCAAGCTCGTAGTCCACCACCAGACAACGCACCAGTACCACCTAGGTCCGCATCAGGGATCTACACAGGCATGGACACGACCGAGTGGTCAAAGTAAACTGTACTAGTCGACAGGTACGTCACAAATCACAACACTCCCCCATGACCCGATGGTGCGTATGTCCATACATGTGCAGCACTCAAACGAGTACAATGAGTGCAAAAACAGTCCTGATACACACACAGACACAGCCAACACTCAACAACTCTCACGCAAGGGGTGAAGTCCAACAGAACGAATGGCTACCAGAACCTTCCAGCGTGCTAGTGCCTACGTCAAGAAGACAGCATGCTGCATGTCAGTGCCAACCCATATGACGGAGATCACGTGTTTCTCAATTAGATCACGCACAAAGTTATGCTCAACTGGAATGTGCTTTGAGCGACCGTGAAAGACACCGAAGTTCTACGCAATGAAAAGGGCTCTCTGGTCATCGCAACGAAGTACAATGGCGGGTAATGACTGACCGAGCTCAAGGAATAAGCACTGTAGCCATATTGCCTTGGCAGACCCTGCACCTAGAGCAACATACCCTACCTCCGACAAGCTACGTGCAATGCACCCCTGCTTCCCACTACGCTGGAACACAGCGGTACCACCGAGCAGGAACACAAAACCGGTGCAACTGCGTCCATCTGAACTCCAGGCCCAGCCGTCGTCAGTGTAGCCGTCAAGAACCACTAAGCACTGCCGGCGAAAGCAGAGTCCAAGGTACGATGTGGAGACAACATAACATACCCCTCGCACAGCCACATGAAGGGCTCTAGTGTGTGGAGCCTACAAAAAATCTGCAAGGAGATTGACGACGAAGGAGATATTGGGACGTGTGGTAGTGGCCACATAAATCAGAGATCCGATAAGACGAAGGTACAAGGTCACATCCATTGTCTCCCCCAACTCTGAGGGGTCATCTACCCTTTAGGCATCTTGCCCGTCAGGTGTGAGAGGCATGGAGGTCATGGGTAGTGCGCCAAGGATGTCACTGAAGCGCTCCCCAATGACGCGTTTGTATCGGGCCTGATGCAGCAATTGTGTTCTAACGTCTGTAGTCTTGCACAATCTCCATGCTAAGAAACACCACTGCAGGACCAATGTCCTTCATCATATAGGCAGTCTGGAAGAACGCCTTGGCCTCCTTCGTGGCCTCCATGGAAGGAGACACAATTAAAAGGTCGTCCACATAGACCAGGATGGCGGTGAACCGCTCAATCGTCCATCGGGTAAAGAGAGAGGGATGTGCCTCGCTCTGTACATATCCCGCACCAGACAAGGTGCCAGTGATCTCCTGGTTTCAACACCAAGGAGAGTGCTTGAGGCCGTACATGGACTTGCGTAAGCATCGGACCTTGTCACCGTCCTTAAATTCTAGTGGCTGAGCCACGTAAATCTCCTCATACAGAGAGCCATGGAGGAACGCCTTGTTCACATCCACCTGGTGCAATTCCGAGTCATGCTGAGTACCTACACCGAACAGAGCTGAGGTCATGCCACCGACAGGGACAAAGGTTTCTATGTAATTGATGCCGTCGATTTGAGATTACCCCTTGACGACCAAGCGAGCCTTGTGCCATTCAAGTGAGCCATCTGGCTTCCATTTCTTTAAAAAAACCCACTTGACCTAAATAACCGTCCTCCCAGGTGGAAGGTCGACTAGCTCAGAAACTCTGTGCTCTTGGATAGCGCACGGCTCATCCTCACAAGCAGCACGCCAGGCGTCAGCATGTTGTGATGAGAGAGATTCCCTCCGTGTGCATGAATCAGGTGCCATAGAGGGAGAGCTCTGAGTGGCAAGTGCACACGCCTCAGTGCTAGGTCTGATGACCACAAGGTCAGTTGCTACATTACAAGTCATATGAAACTCGCGAGTCATGAGATCGTATCCTATGGGGCACACTAGATGTACCTCTATGTGCTTAGTGCGGACACTCAGGCCTAGGGTCTTTGTGTCGGGATCACTACTCGCGATGCTGCGAGTGGAGCGCCTGGGTGCCGGACCTGACACTCGCTGGACTCCGGATTCCAATGGTCGAAGACGACCGTCAGGATCATGTCAGTAACCTGGGCTTGAGAGGCTTACTTCAGGCAAAGGGACAGGCACAACCACAACCACTGAGGGCTGAGGCAAAGGAGCAAGTGATGCCGTACGAGGAGATGCGTGTGTTGGAGACCCGGTACTGGATGTGAAAGTAGGAGCATGTGAGGCAGGACCACGCACAGAAGCCGTAGTGCTGGCAAACACAGGTATAGGATCATGAGTACCTATGGGGTGCAAGGGAACAGAGGTAGAAGCCGGATTTGCTAGAGAGTTCTCTGGGCCAACAACAATGACCACTGGATCATCAAGAGCCGGAGACCGCAAAATGGAGGGGCTGGAACAGACTTATCAGCCAGGTGAGAGGTTCTTACAGGCACAGAATCCCCCATCCATCGAGAAGCCTCACATGTAGGAACGTGCATGACGGACAGCGTCATGATCGAGGTTAGATCGCGAAAGGTGAGGGACTCAAAGAAGAGCGCGTCACCGGACTCAACGATGCGACGACGAGCCAGGTCCTAAAAACGCCATGCCTTTGACCGCAAGGAGATGCCTACAAAGCAACACAAGCGACCCCGCGCTGTGACCTTGGGCCCCTGTTGGTCCTCGATGTACCACACAGAAGCCAAGGACCTCCAGACACGAGCGAGATGGAGGTGAGCACGGTGGCCAAACCAAAGCTCGCATGGTGTAACGTGGCCCGAAAAGGACCATGCACGAGGCGGTTCCAGACCCACGTCATGTAGGCGAATCCTTTGAAGGCGAAGGACTCCAGGAGACCGCACTCAAACCACATAGCACAAACCGCATCCTCCATAGTGTCGTTCCAGCGCTCAGGGACACCGTTCTGCTGAGGAGTAGTCAGGTAGACTGCTGAGGAGTAGACAGGTAGCGAAGACCTGGTGAAAAACCCCGTGCTCGGTGAAGAAACTATCCATCTCACAAAGAAGCTTGCCACCCTATTTAAAACGGACGGTATGTAGCATGTGGGAAGACCAACGCTCTGCCATCACTAGCCAGAGGCAAACCGCGAGAGCGGCATCACTCTTCTGGCGTAGGATGTAGACTGTATGCCGGACAATTCCTACAGCACTGATTACGGCTTGTAGATTCCTTGAATGTACAAGATAACTGTGGATTTGGAATCTACAAGAAAAACCATGCGAGATCGACCCAAGAACGGGGTCGATCCATCAAGAATTCAGGAAGATACGCCCCGCCAAAGGTTGGACCGGCCGAGGGGGAAAAGATGACGGGAAATCGTCCCCAAAGACCAAGGCTCGACCCTCGGAAGACCCAACAAGGCCGAAGCGCACCTTGGGGCCCAGATAGTCAATGAGTCAAGGATCATTGAGGGCCAAAGGCGCTTCAGAATGGCGCCCCGGTGTGTTATTACCAGAAAGTGCGCTTCGGGCGGCCGTCACTGCCCGCTAGTGGTGCTGCCAGCGGCAGATTGCCGTAGTTCACGGAAACGGCAATATCTCGGCCGTTCCTCCATGGAATGGTGTGATTCTTGGTGCGTTGGAAAGCTGGGAAGGTGAGCTACATGATGCTTAAGGAATCACGCTTATCCTAAGCCTGTATGGGGCCGCGCACAGCTCGGCGACCTCGGATCGCCTAGGATGTGTGATCATGTACATATAGTCTTGGATGTTGACACTTGAATAACAAGTACAGTTTACTCCCACTATGCCACGCGTGTTCCCGTGCTCTCCCAAGACAATTCTACACTTCTGCAAACCCGAGAAGATGTACACCGGTCTCCCCTTGGTTGCCGTTGCCGCCGATTGGTGCCTACACCATCTGGTTCAGGCTAGCACCCCGCGCCCAGTTCACACTTGGTATCAGAGCCACCCTTGGCTCAGGGGCACAATGATTGACGTGGCAACCTCTCCTGGTCAGCCTAGACCAGCACACATCTTTTCTCCTTGGCATATCCATGCCCAAGGCCAACCACGCACTCCGGTGACAAGGCGGGAACCGGAGGACCCGTTGAGGAAGAAGTTGCAACGGACGCAAAGATAACTTCATCTGGCTCGTCCTCGTTGGCTGCGGCGTTTGACCGCAAGGTAAAAAACAGCAGCCGCAGCACTGCAGAAGTTGCTTGCTGACATGCAGGGCAAGATGGACCTGTTGGAGAAGCAAAACGCAAACCTCAATCAAGAGCTTGCAAAACGTCCAGTGCCAACACCAGTGGCAGTTGCCACCACAAACGTACCTACGGTGGGCGTCCGGAGCCCGCCCAAGCCGGAGCCATTCGACCCATCGAAGAAGGATGGGCCAGCTCCGCACGCTTGGATACTCGGACTGGAATTGTACTTCACCGCCATCTGCATTGATGCTTCAAGGTACGAGGTGCACCGCGACTATGCCGTGACCCTATTGAGAGGGGCATCATTGGATTGGTGGGCCGATGTGATGTAGTCCAATCCACATGGCAGTGGAGCATCAATGGTCGCCGGCATTGCGGCCGCGACCAAAATCTCAACCCCATCAGCTCCAACCTGCAACAGTGGCGACCCTACCCTGAAATGGCCGACTTCGTGGAAGGAGTTCACGGAGTCGTTCATCAAGCGCTTCATCATGGGTGACGTGAGGAACAACGCGCGTGCAAAGCTACGTCGGCTTCGCCAAACTTGCGGTGTTGCCAACTACACCCGCAGGTTTCGTGAGATCATTACCAATTGTGGCTTTGACTCTCACGAATTGTGCTTCCACTACAGCAACAGCGTCAAGAACGATGCCCGCGCTGTGACGGTGATGCACGACCTCAACGACGACCTGCCGGGGATGATCGCAGCAGCAGAGCGGTATGACTCGCGTGTGCAACAGGCTCATACCAACAGCCATAACTCCTTTGGTGGTGGTTACGGCAAGCGGGCCGAGAGCAATGAGACGCCCATGGAGATCGGCACGTTACAACAGCGCAAGTGCTACAACTGTGGCAAGCCTGGCCACATTGCATGCGACTGTCGAAGTCCAAAGAAGGACGATGGCAAGGGTAAGAGGCAAGGGGAGGGGAAGCTAGCCACGAAGAAAGCAGAGAAAGCAACAAAGGATTCGGGAAACGAGGACAGCTGGGAGTAGATGGCGTTACTCATGGCTCCTCTCAACCTAAACCGCCAGTTGACCACCAACCCGAACGCCTTGCGGCAAATAAGGGGGTTTCTGAGGTCAAGGCATGGGACGCGGGGTATGAGGTGGAGCAGCCCGCACTTCTCTTGGAGGTGCGAGTGAAAGGCGTCAATGGGAAGGTGGGGAGTCTGCTGGATTGTGGCACGAGCCACGGTTTTGTGAGCATGGAATGTGCTCGGAAGTGGGGCCTTGCGCTCACGAGCAAGAAGCGGACCGCTTACCAAGTGGACGGCATGATTGAAGTAAGGTACCTGGCCCGTCCCCTCTCCATTTGCGTGGGGAAGCTTCACATAACGACCGTGTACTGGGTGTGCCCGATGAAGGACTACAATGTGATCCTCGGTCGTGACTTCCTCCACAAGTACAACCCCGTCGTCAATTGGGAGGAGCGCACCGTCTCAGTCAAGCTCGGAGACAATGAGTATCCCCTACCTACGTGGTCCCAGGAAGAGGCTGTGGAGGAGGAGACTTGCGGGGAGGAAGCGTCGCAGCAGTCGGTGCCTCACAAGGAGGGCTCGGCGCCTAGGATGCTGAACTTGGTGTAGCTCAAGCGCGCGATTTGGAAAAAGGAGCAGATTTTGTTGGCGTTCATGTGCGACGTTGAGGACGATTTCGACGAACAAGAGGACGTGGCGCCTGCTGTGGTGCATGGGGCGACTTGTGAGCAGCCTGGGGCCCAAGGCAAGTTTACTGCGGTGCTCGAGGGGCTTTGAAAGGTGTGTACGGAGTTCGAGGACGTGTTCCCCGACACCCTCCCGGCGGGTCTGCCACCAAAGCGGGACGTGGACCATCGCATCGACCTCAAGCCTGGAGCATGCCCGCCTGTTCGTGCAACGTATCGCATGAGCGACGTGCAGCTGTAGGAGATCAAGACGCAGGTGACTGAGATGACGGAGCAGGGCTTCATCCGCCCATCCTCTTCTCCTTACGCTGCACCTGTCCTATTTGTGCAGAAAACGACGGGGGAGATGCACATGTGCGTGGACTACCGGGCATTGAATGAGTTGACCATCAAGAACCGGTACCCGCTTCCACGAGCCGAGGAGCTCTTCGATCAGCTCCGAGCGGCTCGTTTCTTCACAAAGATCGACCTCTATTCTGGCTACCTCTAGATCCGCATCGCAGCAGATGATGCGGAAAAGACGACCTTCCGTACCCGCTATGGTCACTACGAGTTCCTCGTGATGCCTTTCGGGTTTATCAATGCACCGGCCACCTTCATGGCGGCGATGAACAACATCTTCAGGCCGTACTTGGATGACTTTGTGGTGGTTTACCTCGACGACATCTTGGTGTACAACAGGATGGCGGCGGAGCATGAGGAGCATGTGAAGAAGGTCCTTGAGAAGTTTTTTGCAGAACTCTCTAGGTGTGAGTTCGCGGTGGGTAAAGTTGAATTCCTTGGACACATAATGGGTAATGGACAGATTGCCATGGATCCGCGCAAAGTGTCGGCCGTGCAAGAGTGGCCGAAGTTGTGTAATGTACATGATGTGCAAGTGTTGCTTGGTTTTTGCAACTACTACCGCAGGTTCATTCTTTGCTACGCGGGAGTGTCAGCGCCACTCTCCAATCTCACTCGCAAGGATCGCGAGTGGAGTTGGGGGGTTAGCGAACAAAAAGCCTTTGAGAACCTCAAAAGGGCTCTGACCTCCGCGCCGGCCTTACACTTGGCCGACAGCGGCCGTGAGTTTGAAATGGCGACGGATGCATCAGACCTGGCCATTGGTGGGATCCTTTTGCAGGACTTTGGCAACGGGTCGCAGCCGGTTGCCTACTACTTGCACAAGTTGCGCGGGGCGGAGCTGAACTATGCCACCCATGACAAGGAGATGCTTGCCGCGGTCGCAGCCTTCAAGAACTGGCAGTGCTACCTTGAGGCATGGAAATGCACGGTCTCCACGGACCACCACGCGTTGAAGTACTTCAAGACGCAGCCGAACCTGAGCCGGCGGCAAGCGCGTTGGATGGAGTACATCGAGTCGCACTTCGACTACAAGATTTTGTACCGGCCAGGTCGCATCAACCCAGCCGACGTACTCTCACGGCGACCGGACCTGATGATGCGGGTCGCGTCTCTCACCGTCCACAAGGATGTTTTCCTTGTGAAACTCTTCACGGAGGGATACGAGGCGCATGGGGAGTATGATGCTCGGAGATTTTTCTTCGAGGCACCATATTGGCGACGGCGCGGCACATAGCAGGTGGTAGTTCCCTCGGTGCCGGCGCTTTGGCAATTACTTTTGGAGGAGTGCCATGACAGTGGCCCAAGTGGCCATTTCTCCGCCGACAAGACATTGAAGACGATGGCTCGCTTCTTTTGGTGGCCCACCATGTCGTTGGAGGTGGTTGAATTCTGCCGGAGTTGTGACGTGTGCCAACGCCACAAGGCTCGGAGGACGAAGACCCCAGGTCTCCTCCAACCCTTGCCCATCCCCGAGCAGCCGTGGCATGACATCTCCATGGATTTCATCACGTGTTTTCCCACAACAGCGGCAGGCCACAATGCGGTGTTGGTGGTGGTGGATCGCTTCAGCAAGATGTCGCACTTCATTGCGACGTGTGATACAGTGAGTGCGGAAGGCATGGCTTGGCTGTTCCTCGAGCACGTGGTGCGTCTCCATGGCGTGCCGCAGTCCATTGTGAGCGACCGTGACCCGCATTTTACAAGCAAGTTCTGGCGAGAACTCATGGAGCGCTACGGCAGCAAGGTGCAGCTGTCGACCAGTTTTCACTCCCAAACTGACAAAAAAAACGGAGCGGACGAACCAGACGCTGGAGCAGCTCCTCCGTACAGTGGGTGATCCGGACGAGACGGCATGGGACCAGCGATTGCCGGTCACTGAACTGGCATACAACTCTACCACGTCCGCCTCCACTGGCAAAGCGCCATTTGAGGTGGTGAACGGGACGGTGCCCGCCACGTCCCTCAGTTTGCACGTCCCAAGCAACCTGCCCGCGGTGGACTCTACCGCACGCGACTTCAAGCAGATTTGGGCGGTGACACGGCATGCATTGAAGAAGGCACAACAGCAGCAGAAAGTACAAGCGGACCGCCGACGCGCAGACGCAACTCTTACGGTCAGTGATCACGTGCTTCTCAACAGTGTGCATGTCAAGCTTTGTGGGGTCCGGTCGGACAAGATGAAACTTCGGTGGCTTGGTCCGTTCGAGGTGCTCGGAATGTGGACACCCGTGGTGGCACTGTTGGCTCTTCCACCTTCCATACCAGTCCACGATGTGTTCCACATCTCCAAGCTCAAGCTCCACCATTACCCGGCCGAGCATTTTCCTGGCCGCAGTTCGGAGCCTCCCCCTCCAGTGGTCATCGAGGGCGAGCAAGAGTTTGAGGTGGTGACCATCCTTGACCACCGTCGTCGTGGCCGTGGATGGGAGTACCTCGTCAAGTGAGGGGGCTATGACGAAGCCCACAACTCATGGGAGCCTGCCCGCAACTTCAACGTTGGCGGGGTGAATGCCATCCTCCGGGACTATTAAGAACGAACCGGGACGGCTCGCTCGAAAAAGGGGGGTAAGTGTAAGCCGGACAGTGCCTACGGCACTGAGTACGGCTTGTGACTTCCTTGAATGTACAAGATGACTGTGGATTTGGAATCTACAGGAAAAGCCGTGCGAGATCGACCAAAGAACTGGGTCGATCCATCAAGAATTTAGGAAGATACGCACAGCCAAAGGGTGGACCGGCCGAGGGGAAAAAGGTGATGGGAAATCGTCCCTAAAGACCAAGGCTCGACCCTCGAAAGGCCCAACAAGGCCGAAGCGCATCTTGGGGCCCGGATAGTCAATGATTCAAGGATAATTGAGGGTCAAGGGCACTTTGGAATGGCGCCCCGGTGTGTTATTACTAGAAAGGGCGCTTTGGGCGGCTGTCACCGCCGCTAGTGGTGCTGCCAGCAGCAGATTGCCATGGTTCACGGAAACGGCAATATCTCGGCCGTTCCTCCATGGTTTGGTGCGATTCTTGGTGCGTTGGAAATTTGGGAAGGTGAACTATGTGGTGCTAAGGCAAAAATGCTCATCCCTAGCCTGTACAAGGCCGTGCATGGCTCGGCGACCTCGGGTCGCCTAGGATGTGTCATCATGTACATATAGTCTTGTATGTTGACACTTGAATAACAAGTACAGTTTACTCCCACTATACCACGCATGTTCCCGTACTCCCCCAAGACCACCTTACGCTTCCGCAAATCCGAGAAGGTGTGCACCGGCCTCCCCTTGGTTGCCGTTACCGTCGGTTGGTGCCTACACCATCCGGTTCAGGCTAGCACACCGCGTCCGGTCCACATAGACCCACCGCATTGGGGTGAAGTCATCAGACAGGGTCAGGTGATATTAGCCCCAATCAGACAGAGACTCGACAGGAAGAGGACTAAGAAGGTCTGACTAGACCAACTCAAGAGGGCGAAGTGCGCGAGAACGAGACTCAGGGTAGGTGCAACGATGCATCTTACCCTCAGCGTAAAATAGACAGTCAGTCTTGGGCGGCTTCTTGAAAGAGGCCACATCAAAACCAAGTGCGGGCTGTGTCCAAATGAGCTTTAACACAGTGTCGGAGCCCACATGACATAGGCGATGATGTAGCACTCACTCGTGCTCAAGAGACAGCATGCTAGTGACAAACATTGGAGCAGGAGGAGCGGGGGAGCAAGAAGGAGGACAGGAGATCCAAGAGACACGATACAAATCATCCACAACAGAGGCACGAAGAACAATGGTACGACTATCAATAGTTTTCACAATGACAAAGTCTACAGTGTGCTCTACAGAGAGTCCCATCAGTGTGCACGCACGCACAGAAAGCAAGCTGAGCTCAAGGTTAGGCACAAAAAGCACCTCAAAAAGATACAGGGGGCCAGACGAACCATTAAAGCACACAACCCCAACACCCTAGACCAGCAAGGACTGACCAGAGCCTGTGCAAACAAAGCAAACAGACGCAATAGGACCGAGAACAACGCAGTCACTACGACGACAGGTCATGTGATGAGTGGAACCATAATCGATGATCCAAGTTCCACCGGGAGATGGAGCACTCGGCTTCAGACGGGCGCCGAGCAACAGGTGAGGAGGAACGACGAAGGGCACAGAGGTACGACTCATGAATCCAATAGATACTATCAGGCCCATCGTCATCACATGCTAGTTGCGCCCCCTACACGATTCATCACGAGCGACAAGAACAGATGACCAAATAGCCCATAAACCACCCGATTGTGACAACACACTCGTACCTCCCTGAAAGCAATACGCTATAAGATGAAGGAGCTCAACGATGGTACGGTCACGAGGGTCCGGGTCAACAATACTCACCGGTGAGGAAGCGGGAACTGTTGCAGTCATGGTCGCAGCGCGACCAAAGGCTATGCTGCTAGATGCCTCAAGATGCTGCACGCGTGTAGGTTGAAGACCGAAAGTCATCCGCACCCAATCACGCGACTGTTGGCACTCGGTATAGCTATCAGTGCCTCCATAGTTGTAGCAGTGGATAGTGCATCCACTTCTACCACCTGAGGACTGCTATTGCTACTGCAATTGGTGCTGGGCTGAACCACGCTTCTTCCTACCCTTCAACCCCTGTGTAGTAGCTGCCACACCCTGCATCTGAGTCGGGATAGCCGGGGTGGAAGGGGAAGAGGAGGGTGTGCGAGAGGATGAAGAAGTGGTCTGCAAGAGGAGCGTTGGTGGCGTCGCGATGACCGCTCCAGCAAGAGAACTCTCCTGGTGGGCCACGGCTGCCTCACGGGTGGAAGTCACGTGGAGGAAAACCTGATGCATCCAAGGGAGGAGCTGAAGTGAGGTGGAAAAGGGCTCGAGCACGGCATCACTGTACCCCGAGAAGATGTCTGTGTGCTAAAGACAAACTCCAATCATGAGCGTGCGTAGCGCTCGAAATTGTGTACCTCCTGAAGTCCCAAGGTGTGTGTAGATGCGTATGGCACTCTGCCAGTAATCGGCTGCGGACTCAGCATGTACCTGACAAAGGGAGTGAAAGGTTCAAATGTGAAGCGCGCGGGTGGCGTCCGTCTTTGCAGCAAGCAGGGACAGTGCCAAGTCCCAATCCCCACGTGGATCAGCACCATGCCCATGCCGGCCTCTCCAAGGAAAGGACGAAAGTCCACAACAGTCTCACATGGCATGGAATAAAGGAGTCCGCGCATCACTCGAGTCGCTGTCAGCACCTGAGCGTGGTCCGTAACCTGGTATAGACTATGATAGTAGGGCCATACCCCCTCTAAAGTGGCCCAGATCTGGAAGAGAGCCTCCCAACAGTCAAAGCCGTCATCGCTGACATAGCGTGGGGGTGGTGTCTCAAAGTCCTTGGGTTGCCGCTCCGTGGGGAGAGCAACAACAGGCTCAGAAGGACGAGGGATGGAGAAGACGCTGGGACGATGAAAGTCACCGAGGTAGTGGTCAGGCAAGGATCGGGTCTCCGGTAACTAGGAACCAGAACGTGTCCTTAGCTGGCGGAGACACTCCTAAAGCTAGCGAATCTCCCTCTCCATGGGAGGGGTTTTCTGCCTGGACCATCTTAAAAACCAAAAAAAAATCTCCCTCTCGCAGTTTTCATCCTCCATGCCTGGCATGTCGGTATCCTCATCCAAAAGATTAAGAAATGGCGGATCTTGTCCAGCTGCTCTCCTCAATGTAGACGCTGACTATTGTGCAGAAGGTATGGCACCGTCGACTCCCCCGGATGTTAGCTATTGGGCCGTGGACTGACCACGAATAAGATCAGTGAGTGTAAGTATGGCATCAGTCAGCTGCTACTGGTGACGAAGACTCTCATCCTGATGACTACGCAGGTCCGCAATGGCCCGCGGTCTTGGGCTCATGACCCCCATAGAGAAGGAAGAGGGGTCTGGTGGTCATTTGCCCTTGTCACCGGCCGGAGCCATGTCAATGCTCAGTATGGACAAGGACGTCAAAATGATCAGATTGGATAACTTTATGCATTTCTCAAGGATTTGCAAGGCTCGTAGAAAATGGTGTTTCAGCCAAAGATTTGGCGAACTCTTGGTGCTGACGTCATCACTCACAATGATGACATCAGCATGAAGGTTGTCCAAATGAGGCAAAAATTAGAGTGATTATGTGCCAAAGGATGCTCAATGCAATAGGGGTGGTTTCATGCAAAAAACCCTTCAAAAAGGTATTTGAAAGAAAAAAAACCATCAGGACCGCGTTGTCATTGGCATGAAGAAAACTGACAGATGAGGAGGACCTTCTTATGGCCATTTTTCAGGCCAGTGCCGTCCATGGTGAGAAGCCTGCGGCAGTGTTGAAAGCTAAGGATGGTCGCACCGGGGGCAACAAATGCGCGATGGAAGACCCCATCCTCTGTGGCCTCAGCAACTGCGTAGGTGTTGGGATCCACACGCATCAGCTGCAATTTCAAACACTAAGTTGAACAGTTATATTTGTTGGCAATGCAAATGGACAGCGATGCAAGATGCTTAAGAAAATTGACGTGACGCACCTCATCGCAGTACACAGGGAACAAGGACCATGCCTTGTCCTTTGGGCCCATTATCCACTCCTGCGTCTTCGACTTGGCACAGTATAGGGTGTTCTTGTCCACCTCCTTGCCAGTGGTCTTCCTCACCACGGCCTCCAGGGTCTTCACGTGGGGTTGCGTTTCAGCATGGATGCAATCTGCCGACAAACCCAGCGCACCGTCTTAGCCGGATCACCACGTCCCGTCCCAAGAACGCAATGGTGACCGTCAACAAACTGGCCTGCGACAACGTTGCCATGCTTCGCGTTGGCATGCGCCTTTAGCAGCCACGGACATTTCTCGCTGCGCACAACGTGCCTCGAAACGCATCTTCTCACTTTGTAGCTAGCGCATGGTCATGCAGTTGGCTATGGCATAGTCGTCAACTCCAGCCCGTGCCTCCTCCATCGTGGGAAACTCCATGCTGGGCATGAACCAATCTTTGGTCTTGCGCCTTTTGGGGGCCGCATCATCCGGTTTGTCATCCAAGGACCCTGCACAGTAAGAACCACGAAACAAAGGGTCAGTTACAAACGTAGAGGCACACAACCGGGATGATAAATTATAGAATCACCCGCCATGTTTTACCATGGCCATGGAGCCCACGACTGAGTCGAAGACTACTGTTTACAACCTGTTCAGGCGAGATGATTTGGACAGGTGCTTGCTCTTGACGCTCCAAGTCTTCATCATGAACTTGGACTTGGGACAGAGAAACAAGAGGCAGTTTCTTGTGTAACGTTGAAGAGGTGCCTCGTGATGGTGTAACTGGAGGTGGGCAATGGGACCTATGTCTACGCCTCTTTGCCTAGCTGAGTTGTGCCCTATCTTCAGACAAAGTGGATATCACGTATGAAATTTCAGGACTAAACATACGACATGCCCATTCTCATCTGGTGCCAAAGCATCCGCCATAGCTGAAAACTCTCTACTGGTCACGCGAGATCCGACGGCGCAGATAGGAAACGAAAACAAAGTCAACAACACTGGCTGAGAGCTCACGACAGGGTGCACCCAACGAGGCACTTCTCTCAGTGTGGACGGTGACGTCCTCGGAGAACACGAGTCCTCGACCACATGCACTTCGATGTATCGACATCAAAGCATGCCCTCAGGCGACGCCGGCATTGGTCGCGATATGTCCTACCTGCGAGCGAGGCTTGTGCGAGACTGGCACGAGATTACACGTCAACAGTGACTATTGAGGTTGTGTTTTCCATGACTTTTCCTACAGAGAGAAGGTCGAATAGTCGTCTAAATTCACCCTATGTCGAAAAGGTAATACCCCCATGTTTGCTTCACGATTACTTGGGAGGCATCGACCTATGTGTTGTTGGAGTATTCAATTACAGCGCTGGTTTACTGCTCCATAACAGTGCAGTCGCTACTGTAATCGGAGGACCGTAGAAGGAGTTACGGATTTCACTGTACCTTACTCGCGTTCATTTTGGCTGCGAATCTTCCTCAGCCTCAACCAGATGTTTCTCTGGTGTCCAGCCCCTTAAGGTGCAAAAGGTGCCTACATACTATTTGCAGTCCAGGCCCTTAAGGGCCTGGACTGCAAATAGTATGTAGGCATGCGTACGAGGTAGCGCATGTCCTTTACCAACTCCTAGGGAGATGGCGGGCTACACACTGCACAGTGCTGCACAGGCACACAGGGGAGGAATACCTAAACCTGCCTAGCCTACATAAGGTTGGAGAGCAACATCTACTACATCATCTCCAACATGCACGAGGTATGAAGCAAAGATCTATGATCTTTATCAATCTGTGCAGCAGAATCAAAGGTGGAGAAGGATTGCTTCTGAAGTTTCATGAAGAAACTTCACCATGAAGTTTTATGAAGCTTCCTTCATCAGGAAGCTTCCCCAAGGATGATTTCAGAGCTGAGTAACATCAGAAAACTGGAGGAAGCTTCCTTTGCAAGGAAGCTTCATACCTGCAAAATCAAGAGGTGACCGTTGCCACCACACATGAGGAAGGTCCCCCTCAAAGGCAGTCAACTTGCCAAGGCCACATGTATATGAGGCGAAGGCCCTGGCACACCTCAATAATGAACTCTCTCAAACACAGCAGCCTGAGTACTTCAAGAGCTTCAGACTTCAGCTACCCAGTCATCACCATTGTCTTGGCCCTTGAGGTCTCTACTGGAGTGCCCAAGCCAAGATTCTGCTGGAGTTCTTTCTGAAGACCCCTGTAAGACTGGCACTTTCGTGCCAGCCTGGGTTGAGGACGCCTGACTACCCGGAGGCCAGACTACCTTGAAGACGGTGGCAGTGCCAAGATCCCTCGCGTCAACATCCTTGAAGGCATAGCAAGGATTGTCCTTTCTGGGATGTCAGGCAGCTCAGTGCTTTGTACATAGTTGTGTGAAGGTTGATACTTGTACTTTTTACTTTGTACTATCAATAAAAGAGATTTAATTCTCAATCTATATTAGTGCACGGTTTGATGATGGTACATGCTTTCTTGCTGAGCACCAAGATCCAATGTACAAGCAGCAAGGAACCTAGAGCTTGCTGCCACTAACCAAACCACTTCCGCTGTGCAAACTCTTACATATTTGATATGATGGCACGTCATTGGTGGACAAGGAACATGAAGAACACGAATTTGATACACATTTCAACATCAACGCGGTCACTATTCGAAGGTGACAATTGTCTCCACCGTTACATCGTTATGTATACACAAAACCAATTTCACAGTGCACAAAAGTAACACCATATCCAATGCTACCAAAAATCAACATTTCCCTACTGCGCTTTATATTCAACGAATGGATTTAAGCATAACTAATTCAATCATGAAAATGGTGTCATATAATTATTTTGGTATGCCCTTCATTTCGTTTTTTGTATACCCCATGACACCTGATATTCGACGATCGGTCTGGGTCACTTTCAGATTCCGACGATTGACATCGGAAATTGACCAAGACCTTGGCGCAATGTGGTTGTTCGACGCTCGAACGTTCGAACGGCCAGATCTCACTCTCGATAGGTTGAGCGATCGAGGGCTTGACCACTCGACCCGCCGATCTCGTGCTTTGCCACGCGACTCGTGGTGGAAGCCAAACATCAAGAGAAGGAAACAAACAATGATAGACTTGAACGACCCACTACTATATGGAGTGTCCTGGTGGAAAGTACCAACGAAATATGAACCCATGACTTGAACGTTAGAGGGGACACTTGATATTCAACTTTTCAACTTTGAAATTATTTTAATAGTTTCTTCAATTCGACGAAGCAACATTTTCGACGAGTTTCAATGACTTCAAAAATAACTTATATCGAACATCAAGAGCAGTAGGGTATGTCGGATATGTCGATTTTTTTCCAGCATGCACGGATATTGTCGACGTAAATTCAAGGGAGGTGGATGTACCGTACTTATAAATTAAGTTGGTGAGTATGGAGTGGTTAGTATTTCACTCGCGGATATCTGAAGCTTTTGATGAAGCTTGCGTGGGTATATGAGCCATATCAACCATATTGGAACGTTGTTTACTTTCTCACCCACACTTTGGGACTGTGTTGATGCATTGAGGGGCCATCATCTCAATGAAGATGTTCGCCATTCCGTGGAAATTGTCACAAAAAAATACTGCAATGTCGCACTTTCACTTGACGTCTTTGCATCGCTGGCCTCAAGTAGATTCCCTCTGCCGGCTGTGATTCACAACTCAAAGACATTGTTAGGGACACCCATGATCGTGCAACTCGGGCTTGCTCCGTACATCACAGCGAACTGTGTTTACACCATCTCCCTTTGCGATGAAGTTTTTAGAATTATCATTTTCGCACTAGATTGGGTGCCTGATTTCAAATCTACGGATGATTGACGGCTACCCTTAACTTTTGTTGCATTTTGGAACATTTCGTTGCACACGTCAGAGAATTTTGAAAATAATGCCTCTGTTTTTCGAGTGACCAAGCAACGCATACGAAAGTCAGGATGGGGGAATCTCGCCTGTTATCGCGATGGCGAGCGATGTAGGACATTGCTTGCGAAGTTAGTAACATGGTTCTAAGCATACGCGAAGATAGATTGTGGAAGGTAAAAATTCCTACTTTCTCGATGTATATATGCATCGAAACATCGCAATACTGCAGTGAAACGCGAGGTCATCTTGAGGCTAGCATCAAGGGAGCATCTCAGTGCATGAACACGAACCCTTAGCGCTGGCCGTTGTCGCTTGAGATTATGCAGTCGTGAGCAAACATGCATCAAGGGAGAGGGCAATGACCAAAAGGTTGTCGCGTTGTATATGTGCGTGGTGAAAAACGCATGAAAACAAATGGTATTGGCTGCACGCAGGAGTGCATCGGGGTTCTGTAGTAGTACACTCAAGCCGGAAGCAAATTTCACTCAACGTTCCCCTCTTGTCCGAGGAGAAGTCGCCGGTCGAGCCACGTGCTTGCTTGCGATGTCCGGTATATGTTTATAGGAAAACCCAGGTTGCTGCGCGGATTTTGTCTGATTCGCACGTTTTTCTCGGACTAGGAGTCGCTTCCGCAAGAAAAAAAGGGCATAGAGAGAGCCTGTCGTTCAGACGTGACAAGTGTGGTAAAGAATACTTGGAGAATACGTGATGAGCTGTCGGTGGACAAAAATGCCGACCGCAGACAGAATTGCCCTCGCGGAAGTCCTTGTGTAGCGGATTTTATGACATCAGCGCAGATTCTTGGCTACCAAACCGATTGCATTGAGTTACTACATAACCCAAAAAAGGAAGGAATACAGGCGAAGTGACCATATACCCACAGAATTCCTGATATCTATCGAGGTATCCACATTTCACACATTAACAAGGTCACATCCATTTTTGGAACTTTTCGATTCTTTGTTAACATTGTATCGAGCGAGCATGCAAAGAAACAGCTATATCCAGAGTAAGCTATATCCAAATTGTTGGTTTTTGCACATCTCTCATTTGTACTCTGTTGTGTCCTCCCGGCTTGTGTACATCAGCGTGCAGATGACTGGCGGCGAGACTCGACGCTGCTGGAGTGTCGCGCGATGGAGATGACGTGCGCTGAGGCCCACGCACCGTCCGCTGAAGCCTCCTCCCTACGGCGATGCGCTCAGCTCCATCGGCAGTCCTCCGCGGTGGTCAAGCCGCTGACGGTCACTGCCACTACAGATGCTTTTTCCATGCACTCAGCTCTGTTTCTAGTTGTGGCATTGCATCTTCATCGTCATGCTATACCCAGGGTCCGTGTCTCCTGTTGTGTGGCCCTACTTGGCGTCACTGACTGTCGTAGGCACTGCCCGGGTTCGGGCAGCCATAACTCCTCGCTGCTATTTTTCTAGCTGATTCTGACCGCACGACTGCGTTTGCAGCATATATTGGTATTATGGTATGGTCCAGTTTTCAGGCAAAACGGACGACGCCCGGGTTTTGGGCTGTCCGACGTCTGGCAGGGCTCACCGAGAAAACCCTGCCTGCCAGAAAATAGGTCTAGGACTGTTTTCTGATTGGCTAGTTAGGTGAGTAACAAGTTATACACTAGTGGGGGGGAGCTAGAACTTGGAGGGGTCTCCCATTATTGCTCATTATTCATTCCTAACCAGTTACTTTCAGTTTTCAGCTGCTTTCTGGCGCTAACTCTGGAGCGCGAGTTTCTGAGTAACAAACCCAGAGCTTCCAGACTTAGACTCTAGAGCAGCAGACTGAGGGGGCAGCTGACTTAAGCAATGAGCATGGAAGCACGCACGCTGCATCAACAACGCTGCTGCCCCAACCTGCTGCCTAGGTTTTCCAGCTTGGTATCAGAGCCAGAGCGTAGCAGCAGCAGTAGAAGACTGGCGAATAGGTGCCAGACAACGCCGGCGGACCCCCATACGCGCCAGTGCAGGGGAAATGCTGTCGGATTTTTTCGGCAGCATTGACCTGCCTGGTGGCGATGTCAGATTGTTTCCCATGGCCATTGGGCCATGGGAAATGCTGCCAAAAACATTTTTGCAGCAATGACCCCCACGCGTGACACAAGCAGCACGCGGCGTCCAACACCTATGGGCGCCGACGCAGGCTGCAACGTCACCTAGGTGCTGTGATTGGTACCAGCACGCAGCAGCAGCAACCTGTAACAGCGGCAGCCGTAGGAAACGGTAGTGAGTAGTGACAGCAACAGCCAGCAATAGCTGCTTGCAGCAGCAGGAGCAGGCAGAAGCAGCAGCTCGCAGCAGCCCGCAGTAGCAGGAGCCCGTAACAACAGCTCGCAGCAGGAGCAACAACGCGCACCAGCAGCCCGCACCAACAGCCCGCAGCGGCAGCAAGCAGCAGCCGCAGCACGTAGTAGCTGTTGCAGCATGCAGCAGCAGCAACGAGCTGCAGCAGCCACAATAGCGAGTTGTAGCAGCAGCCAGTTGCAGTAGCAGCAGCAGCGAGCAGGTGCTGGCAGCAGCCTGCCGCGACTGCTGCTGCTCACACCTCGCAGCAATCGAGCAGCGAACAGTAGCCCGCTGCTGCCAACGAGCAGCAGCTTGCTGCTGTTAGCAAGCAACAGCCCACTGCTTGCAATAGACAGCTGGCTACTGCCCACTGTGACAGAAAGAAGAAAAACAAAGAAAAAAACAATGAGAAGGAGAAAAAAAAAATCCCCCATCCGGCACAGCAGCAGCTGTAGCACGTAACAGTTGCAACAGCGTGCAGCAGCAGCAGTAGGCTACAGCAGCCACAGTAGCCACAGCACCTCACAACAGTAGCAGCTGCAGTTGCAACTGCAGCCGCAGCAACAGTAGCAACAGCAACAGCCGCAGCCGTAGCAACAACAGCACCAGCAGCTGCAACCAAAGCAGTAGTAGCAGTAGTAGCAGCAGCGACAGAAGCACCTGCATCAGCAGCAGCCGCAACGGCAACAACACTAACAACTGCAGCAGCAACAACAGTAGCACTAATTGCTGCAACGGCTGCAGCAGCAGCAGCAGCAGCAGCGGCGGCCCTAACATATTCCACAGCAAACGTCAGCACCCCTCTGCTGACGTCATAAATTAAAAAAAATGAGGGGGAGAAAGAGAAAGGGGGAAGACAACCAAAGGGGTGGCTAGAATTTTCCCCACCCCAAGCCACTACTGATATCATCAACACAAAGACAAAAAAAGGAAAAAAAAAACACAAGGGACACCAAACCATGGCTGGTAGCCCAAGTGAGGAGGGGTGCTCTTCTGTTGTGGGGACCCCTACCCCTCCTTTCTTGCAGCGACTGCAACAGCAACAACAGCAACAGCAGTAACAAAAGCAGTAGCAGCCCACTGGTGTTGTTGGCGGCAACCCTGATCCCCTTGTCGCTCTACAGCAACAGCTCGCCGCCTTGACGTAGCAGCTTGTAGCGCTGTAGCCAGTAGCCTCCCAGACTGCCACCAATGCGCGCCCGCCGTTCATCCCTCAAGGGCACGCCAGTCCAACTATGTATGCTGCCACGTACTACCTGGCACATCAGTAGACTCAATGCCAGTGGCAGAAAGTGACCTTCGTCCTTGGCCCCACTCTGGGCGCCGGCCGCAGGCAGAAGGACTTTGAGACACCGCCGCCGCCACTTCAGGCCGGCGAGTAATTCCGGAGCTGGGAGCTCAGCTTCCGGATCTGGACGCAAGGTGAGGGCCTGTGGGAATACTACAACCTCCCTTACGAATCCACCCAGGCCGACCAGCTATATGACGCTGGTCGCGCCATCCGTACCCTCGTCCCAGTCGTCCCTCCAGCTTCTCGCCTGGCCCTAGAGCCTTTCCTCGGTGACTTCACCTCTCGCGACATCCCAAACCCTGCAGCCGCATGGCACGTCCTCACCAGGCCCCATTGCTTGTCCAACAACGCTGAGATCAGCCGTCTGCTCCAGGAGTTCAACTCCTTGCACATGGGGGAGATCGAGACGGTCACTGCCTACTGGCAGCCGGCGGAGGACATCCTTCATCGTCTTGGCAAATCTGCTCCACCTCCTCTGTCCGCGCTCCTCACCATCAAGCACGGCACCACCAGCGCGTACGCAGACGTCTTCGTGCACTACCCCCAGGACATCCTCTCCACCATGGCCGCCCAGGGCACCCTTATGCCCTGGGCATACGAGCTCTTCCTCCACATTGAGGAAGCTCGCCAGGAGTCCGAGGTCCATCACACGGAGGCTCTTGCATCCCCTGCCGTCGCCTCCCCTGCCGTCGCCTCCATGGCCGTCGCCTCCCCCGCCGTAGCTACCTCATCGTCTTCGGGGAAGAAGAAGAAGAGCCGGAAGAAGAGAGACAAGGGTCCGCCGCAACAGTAGCAGCAGCAGTCGTCGACCGGGTCCAGTGGTGGTGGCGCGGTCTGCCACAACTGTGGCCAGCCGGGGCACGGGTGGTACACGTGCCCTCTCCCGACGGACGAGGCGCGCGTCATCGCCACCATGCGTTGCCAGCGTGAGCACCGTCTCGCCTCTGCCGCCGTTACTGCTGCTGGCCCTGACACTTCGACCTCGCCCAGCAGCTCTGCCCCTCTGGTAGCTCCGCCAGTCCTGCAAACACCCGCACCGCACCACAGCCGTCGGCGCCTCCGTTCCTGCCGCCCGCACTATCCCTCCCTTACCCGGGCTCCGGTGCCGTCACTTCGCACTTGGTCTACACTCCCAGGCCGTCCTCCCGTGAGCGTCAGCTGGAGCAGTTTATCGCGCTCTTGCTCGGCCTGACGCGCCCTCCTCCCCAGGGAAGTACGAGTTGCATCACCTCCTGCTCTCTTGCCTCGCCTTGCATGACTGAGACTGATCTGCGGTCGTTTCCCATTTCTTCGTCTGTCGCATCGTCTCCCGTGGTGTCCTCTACCCCTTCATGTGACGATGTTGCATGGCTTGACGATTGGCAGTCTCGGTTCGCGCCTCCATCCACCACGTCCGTGTCCCTTGCTTGGTGCCATGTGACCGTTAGCAATCTGGCAACCCCGGTCCAGGACCCTGCAGGGACATGGATCATCGACCCCGAGGCCACGCATCACATGACGGCCTCTTGTGAGGCCTTTAGTATGCTCGGTCTTGTAGGTGATATCTCCGGTGTCCGGACGGGCTCCGGATAGATGTTGCCTATCCGTGGTATTGGCGTTGTTCGTTTCCGTGGTCCTGCCGGTGACGTCTGTCTGACCGACGTCCTCTCCGTCCCTGGTCTCGAGCTCAGCCTCCTGTCTGTCACTGCACTCGACCGTATGAGCATGGACGTTGTGCACTCGCGTGGTGTTGGCACTGTGTTGCTGCGTCCGTCTGGTCTCGTTGTCCTACACGCCACTGCCCGTGGCAACCTGTGATGTGCCCCGTCTCTCCTCCTCCCCTTCCGTCTCCTCCTCGTCGACTGCCACAGGCCATGTGTTGTCACCAGCACGCTGTCCCCTTTGCACACTTGCCTCTTGCACCGCTGCCTTTGCCACGTCCACTCTGCCACCGTAGACAGCATGCTCCGCACCCAGCTGGCCTAGGGCCTTGACCCAAAAACTTTCCCCCTCCCGTGCCCCACCGAGTGCATTGATTGCGCTCAGGGGAAGATGCACCAGTCCACGTACCCTCTATCTTCCTCCCGTGCGTCCGCCCCTCTTGACCTTGTCCATTCGGACGTCATGGGCCCTCTCCCCACCGAGTCCGTCAACGAGCACGGCCGCTATGTCCTCACCCTCACTGACGACTACTCTCGCTATTGCTGGGTCTTCTGCCTTTGGCAAAAGAGCGATGTCACCCGCACCATCCAGGACTGGCTCATCCTTGCGGATCGCAAGTGTGGCCATCCTCTTTGCCGCTTTCACGCCGATCGCGGTGGTGAGTACATGGGCGAGGCCTCAACCTTTCTCACCTCACGCGACGTCCACCATGAGACATCCGCGCCCTACACGCCCGCCCAGAACGATGGTTCCGAACGGTGGAACCGTACCATGGCCAACGCCTTCCGCAGCATACGGGTCGAGTCCGGTCTCTTTGATGGCTTCTCCTTTGAAGCCATGGCCTACATGACTTGGGTCTGACACCGGATTCCCCACGGTCCCCTTCCCCGCCAGTCCACGCCCTTACCAGCATTGGTGCAGTTAGCGAACTGACCTCCGCCCGGCTCGCGTAAGGGGCTGCATGGCCGTGGTGTGGCTGCCCGTCCCGCAACAGGGCAGCAAGCTCACCCCCAGCGGACCTCCCTGCACCTTCCTCGGTATCTCTAGTCAGTCCAAGGCCTGGCACTTCTGGGATCCCTCCCGGCATTGCATCATCGAGTCGTGGGATGCACTCTTCTTCCTCGCGACCTCATTTGCTCCGGCTTGTCTGTGTCTATCCCGTCGCATGGGGGAGTGAGTCCATCCTCTGTCCTGTCGCTTCCGGGTGACACATCCC
Organism: Penium margaritaceum; assembly: GCA_023375785.1. Classification (NCBI taxonomy): domain Eukaryota; kingdom Viridiplantae; phylum Streptophyta; class Zygnematophyceae; order Desmidiales; family Peniaceae; genus Penium; species Penium margaritaceum. Next base: position 32,870 of record SZWC01000266.1, on the reverse strand, counting down.
CCAATCCCTCTCATTTGACAACCCCAGTTGCGTCGGTTGGTCCCTCCGGGCCAATAGCCCCCGCCGCGTTCCCTATTCCCTCTGAGCCGGCAGCCCCAATCGCGTCTGCCGTCCCCTCTGAGTCCACGGTCCCAGTCGTGTCCGCTGGTCTCTCCGAGCCGACAGCCCCAGACGCGTCCGCTGGTCCCTCCAGGCCGGCCGCCCCTATCGTGTCCGCTGGCCCCTCCGGTCCGCCAGTCCAAGACGCACCGGCCAGTTCCTCCGGGCCAGCAGCACCAGTCGCGTCCGCTGGCCCCTCCGGACCGACAGCCCCAGTCGTGTCCGCTGGCCCCTCTCGTTCGGCAGTCCCACACATGCCCGCCAGTCCCTCCGGGCCAGTAGCCCCAGTCCCATCCCGGCCCATCCGGGCCATTTGCCCCGGTTGCATCCGTTGGCCCCTCCGGGCCAGCAACCCCGTCTGCCTCCAATTGCCCGTCGGACTCAGTGCCATCTCCTGCCTTGCCACGCTACACACGTGGCCCAGGCAGCAGCCTCCGACCCAGACCGTCGACGAGCGTGCAGACTGTCATACCACGCTCCGTGGCGCCTCGACCCCCTGTGTCTCCACGTGTCTTCTCCACTCCCACGGTCGTGAGTGGGGACCCTGGCACCAAGGCCCTCGGCTTGACCATCTCGGCCATCATTACATACCTTCACCCGGGCTCCGCACTGGGCTACGCCATGCTCCATCACAAGCATCGGCACGCTGTCGTAGCTGCACGCGCGTGCATCCCACCAAGGGCTCGAGATGCACACGCTCTCTCAGTCTGTTCCACAGCACGCCCAGAGGACCCAGCCACCCTACGTGAGGCACGAGCCTCTCCTAAGGCCGCACATTGGGACGCTGCCTGTGCCGATGAGCTCGCTGCTATCCGAAAGCACCATGTGTACAACCTTGTCGACCTTCCTCCAGGTCCAAAGGCCATCGGCGCCAAGTGGGTTTTTTGGCGCAAGTGGAAGCCCGATGGGTCCTTCGACAAGTACAGGGCCAGCGTTACAGCCAAGGGGTTCGCCCAGATTCCTGAGGTCGACTATGACTAGATCTTTGCCCCAGTTGGCCGGTTCTCCACTAGCCAGGCACTCTTTAGCGTGGTCGCCCAGCATGGGTGGGAGCACCATCAGATGGATGTGAGCAATGTGTTTCTCCATGGCTCACTAGAGGGTGAGGAGCTCTACATGGTGCAACCCCCAGGCTTCGACGATGGCACTGGGAGAGTCTGGCGACTGCGTAAGGTCCTCTATGGCCTGAAGCAGTCGCCTCGGTGCTGGAACCAAGAAATCATCAGCACGCTCCTTCGGGGCGGACTCCAGCGCAACACCGCTGACCCTGCACTGTTTGTCACTCCGCGAGGCCAGACTTTTGCCGCTGTTCTGGTTTACGTCGACGATCTCCTAATCGCGTCGCCTGACACGGCTGCCATCCAGCGCGTCAAGGACTTCCTGCACGCTGCCTACCAGATGAAGGATCTCGGATCTGCCAAAGTCTTCCTGGGCATGGAGCTCGAGCATAATCGCTCCCAAGGCGTCTTGCACATCCACCAGTCTGCCTATGTACAGACTCTATCCACCCGCTTTGCGGAGGACCTGCCACTTGTGCCAAGCGCATCCTCACCCATGTCACCCGATGGCCAGGTGAAGCTGAAGAGTCCCGACCCAGCCATCGTGGGGGAGCCAGTTGACATGACCAAATACCTGCGAGTCATCGGGTCACTGATGTTCCTGGTGACGATGACGCGCCCAGACATCGCGTTTGTCGTCAACCTCCTGGCCCATTTCTCTCAGGTGCTGCATCACCTCGACCACAAGGCCGCGATCCGAGTACTGCGCTACATCATCTCGACTCCTCGGCGAGGTCTCATGTTCCGCCGTCAGCCGTCTGTGGTTGTGGTGGGATACACCAACAGTGACTGGGCTGGCAGTCTGGACGGTAAGAGTTGCACAGGCTGGATCTTTGTGATTGGCGGCACAGCTGTGTCCTGGCGCAGTGGCAAGCAGGGGTGCATTGCACGCAGCACTACTGAGGCTGAGTATGTCGCTCTTGGCTCAGGCGCATGTGAGAGTGTGTGGTTGCGTCGTTTGTTGTCCGAGTTGCGTCAGCCTGTTCCATCCATCACGTTGCATTGTGACAATGAGAGTGCCATGGCCATCGCCGACAATGACGGTGTGCATCACACACGCACAATGCACATGAACGTTGAGTATCACTATGTGCGTCCGTTGTTGCATGACGGCAGCATCAGCATCGTGTGGGTTGAGACAACATGACAGTTGGCTGACTTCTTGACCAAGGCACTGAAGCGTGACTCGTTCAAGAAGGTTGTGAGTTCGGTCGGCGTGCGTACGTGAGTTGCTCTCTTTGCCCCTGCTTGCATCTCTGCGTGGTCTGGGGGAGTCTGGTCGTTTTCTGTGTCTCTGTCTGCACACATGCACTACGCATGTGAGTCATGGAGGCGTGTTGGTTTTTGCGCATCTCTCATTTGTACTCTGTTATGTCCTCCCGGCTTGTGTACATCGGCGTATAGATGACTGACGGCGACATTGGATGCTGCTCTAGTGTCGCGTGGTGAAGCCGACGCGCGCTGAGGTCCACACATTGTTCGCTGAAGCCTCCTCCCTACGGCAATGCGATGAGCTCCATCGGTAGGCCTCTGCGGTAGTCAAGCCGTTGGTGGTCACTGCCACTGCAGATGTTGTTTCCATGCACTCAGCTCTGTTTCATATTGTGGCATTGCGTCTGCATCGTCCTGCTATGCCTAGGGTCCGTGTCTCTTGCTGTGTGGCCCTGCTTGGCGTCACTGACTGTCGTAGGCACTGCCCGGATTCGGGCAGCCATAACTCCTCGCTGCTGTTTTCTAGCTGATTCTGACTGAACGATTGCATTTGCAGCGTTGGTGTTATGGTATGGTCCAGTTTTCAGGCAAAACGGACGACGCCCTGGTTTTGGGCTGTCAGACGTCTGGCAGGGCTCACTGAAAAAACCCTGCCTGCCAGAAAATAGGTCTAGGACTATTTTCTAATTGGTTGGTTAGCTGAGTAACAAGTTCTACACGAGTGGGGGGGAGCTAGAACTTGGAGGGGTCTCCCATTGTTGCTCATTCTTCATTCCTAACTCGTTACTTTCAGTTTGCAGCTGCTTTTTGGCGCTAACTCTGGCGTGCGTATTTCTGAGTAACAAACCGAGAGCTTCGAGACTTGGAATCTAGAGCAGCAGAATGAGGGGGCAGCTGACTTAAGCAACGAGCGTGGAAGCCCGCACGCACCATCAACAACGTTGCTGCCCGAACCTGCTGCCTAGGTTTTCCAGCTCAAATGTCGCTCGACGCCGCATGCCATCGAGGGACAATACGCTGATGTCGTCAGATATGGGAGAAGAATACAAACCCCTCTATAGAGGGGTTTGTGACTGTTCTCAAAAAGGGTTGCCGAAGTTTTGAGTGAGGGGGGGATTGAAACACCCCATGCACTAAAAGGGAACCCGCTGGGCCCCGCTACTATATGGCCCAACAGGAGCCCTCGGAAAAATATAACCCTAAAACCTCGAGTGCGATTCGGGGTAGGTCTTGAGTGGTTTTCATGAATAGAAATGGGTTTTCATGTCGATTTGTTTTCCAAAAAGGCGTTTTCGCTCAATCGCGATCGAGCGATTAGCCTTTTTTCTTTGGGCGAAATGTCTCATGTATCTGCGCAAGCGTGAACATAAGCCTGCCATATCCGCGAGTTAAATAATAACTACGCCATATCCATTCACTTAAATTATAAGAACGGCATATCCACGGCGCTGACGATTACGTCGACGATATCTATGCATGTTAGAACATCGTCGACGTATCCGGCATAATGTCAATTTTTCATCAGTATGGATATGGCGTCATTTTTATGGGATTTGAAATGACATTTTGTGTTCAGATTATAGGATTACGTCTTGGACAATCATCACCTCCGATTATTCATGTTGTTGACGTCTACAAGTGACTTTGGTTATGGTGTTTTATGTACGTCGTCGACCAATGACGTCCCGTCTTTTCAAATATACTTCGATGTCCCCAAAGTTCTTGCCATCGTAAATTGGGGGTTACTATTTCGGCATAGAGACACCCAAACGGACTATCCATCCTTGTTTTTCTTACGACCCTCTTTGACGAACACTACCTTTTATTGCGGGATTTGACATAAGATGTCGTGCCAGTCTGGCAGAAGCCTCGCTGGCAGGATGGACATATGTTGACCAATGCCCGCGTCGTCCAGGCGCATGCTTCGACGTCGATACATCGAAGTGCATGCCGTCGAGGTGTCGTGGTCTCCGAGGGCTGTACTGTCCTCACAAAGAGAAGTGCCTCATGCCATGTGCGCAATGTGGCACGAGTCATGTTGTCTATTGTTCAGAGCTTCGCCACCGTTAGTTGCACCCACTTGTGAGCTCTCAGTCAGAGTTGTGGAGTGATTGAGAGTTGCCTATTTGCACCGTCGGAGCTGTCGACAGCGGCTGAGGGACCGCACATATGGCGGACGATTGTGCACCCGGTGAGAATGGGCATATCGTGTATTTAGTCATGGAATT
>SZWC01000265.1:491509-504311 GCA_023375785.1 Penium margaritaceum | reverse complement strand
AGTGTATGCCTGATTAAGTTTGGGGTGCACGACACATACCTGCAAAGGAAGAAGGTGTAAAAACCTTTGTGAGCTTTTTGGTTTCGCGGCTTCTCTGCCGGAGGTGGTTAGCTCAGTAGCTAACAATTCAAGGCCGTATTAGGTACATTGACGCATGTGGTTGATGCAGAGGAGCTCCGCGCTTGTGGGGGAGGGGGTCCACGCTTGTGATCGGCAAGTGTGATCCATATGATCATGGTATTCAGCAGAAGCATGGTCATCCATGAGAACATGGACGAGGTGTTTAGCAACCTCCTCTTTCACAGGAGTGAAGTTACAAACCACGTCCTCTCAGACACACTCCAAGTACCGAGCTCAGTGTGTTCTATGTCCGATCAGGCCTGGCAAGAAAGGGACCTACACGTTTGGAGTCGTGCAAACTTCAAGGATGTGGAAGCACCTCCGTGCAGCCCATCAGGAAAAATGGAAGGAGTTGAAGGCGCTAGAGGCATCCCAGAATTTGCTAGCTGCCACCACACACGTCGTTGAGACTGCAGGTGTTATTGACAGGTCAAACTTGTAGGTTTCTCGGATGAAGGCAGTGGTTGGAGCGGCTTTCAACAAAAAGCATTTTCAGACTTGTGTGTGGAAGCACGTTGTTGACAAGATGTTGTCCTTTGCATCCATTGAGTCACTGTGGTTGAAGCGTGCATTTTTGCATTGCAACCCATTTGCAGTGCTCCCCGGCCACCTCACTCCTAGTAAACAAATCCGGCTCCCTGCTACCGCATACCACAGGTGTCTCATGCACATGTTCCAGTCCATCCATTTTGGTGTGTCCTTCACCACCAACGGATGACAGTCCAACGCCAACGTCAAGTACCTCGGCGTCACGGTGCACTGGATTGAGTCGTGGCAGATGCAGAGTGTCACCCTTGTGTTCCCCCATGTTAGTGACTCTGCCACTACCAAAACTTTGTACGCGTTGTTCAGTGGTGTGGTGTGGGATCGGGGTTTGTAAGAGAAGTTTTACACCGTCACTGTCAACAACGACACCTTCAATGACTCCATGATTGACAACTACATCCTTGTGAACCACCCAACCTTCTCCGAGGACAGCCACATCCGCTACATGGGCCACAGCATAAGCATCGCTCTGCAGGACTTGTTGAAGAGGGGCATTCTCCGGGTGCACCTTGCAACAACACGCAACATAGTCAACTTTGTCATGTAGTCGGCCAAGTGGGAGGAGAGTCTTGTGGCGACTGCAGCTAAGTGCGGCATGAGCTCCCTCTCGCTGCATGCAAACACCCCCACACGATGAAAATCCACCCTCAACATGTGGAACAAGGTGGTGCGCCTCAAGGAGCCGCTTGACATTTGGTTGCAAGCAAAAGCAGCACACCTACAGCCATCCAATGCTCAGTAGGAGCTCAAGGGGCTTGTTGTGGCGGTGCTGAAGCCATTCAACGTAGTCACCAAAGACATCAGCAGTCAGGCATATCGGACGATCCGTTTGGTACTACCGTTCTTTAGTCAGCTCTTGGCCAAGATCCACGCCTGGATGGTGAAGGCGGGGGCTGCAGAGAAAAAACAGAAGACAAAGGCCCTACCGGAAACCATGGAGCAGCTGCTCCTAGAACTAAAGGATGGCTTCAAACCGGTCCAAAACAAGGTGCTCTCCAAGCTTGGAGGGAGAGAGAGGGGGGAGTATGCACACTGTTGTGCAGGTGCACTGTGCAGTGCTTTATGCAAAAATACATGCATACGTGGTCGTACAAGGTGTTGTCTGAGCTTAGAGGGGGAGTGGGGGGGGGGTAGAAGNGCAGGTGCACTGTGCAGTGCATTGTGAGAAAATGCATGCAAATGTGGTTGTGTCCGGTGCTCTATGAGCTTGGAGAGGGGGGGGGAGAGGGGGAGAGGGGGATGTGCACAGTGCTATGCAGGTGCACTGAGCAGTGCGCTATGCAGAAATGCATGCAAATGTGGTTGTGTAGGATGCTGTCCGAGCATGGACCGGGAGGGGGGGACGGGGGGGCGGAATGTGCACAGTGCTGTGCACGTGCACTCTGCGGGCATTATGAAAAAATGCATGCAAATGTGGTTGTGCACTGTGCTCTCCGAGCTTGGAGGGGGAGGAGGGGGGAAGGGGAGGGTGCGGATGTGCACAGTGCTGAGCAGGTGCACTATGCAGCGCATTATGCATAAATGCATGCAAATGTGGTTGTGCAGGGTGCTCTTTGAGCTTGGAGGGGGAAGGGTGGCGGGAGGGGGAGGGGTGGGGGAGGGGGAGGGGGAGAAGTGCACAGTGCTGTGCAAGTGCACTTTGCAGTGCATTATGCAGATATGCATGCAAATATGGTTGTGTAGGATGCTTTCCAAGCTTGGATGGGGAGGGGGGAGGGGGGAATATGCAAAGTGCTGTGCAGATGCACACTGTAATGCATTACGCAAAATCATATTGCTTTGCAATCTGATTCTTGTGTGTTGTGCTGTCATTCAGCTGGAGAAGTACGTCAAGAAGTTTAACATGCGGCACGTGGTTGCGACATTTTCCAATCCGCATTTCCACCTGCGCAACTTTGACCGCGTGCAGAAGCTAATATGGATTATGTCCGCTGTCAAACTGGGGGTAGTCATCATGGAGGAACTCAGGGCCATTTTTCATACGTACCGAGGCAAACAACGAGGCTGCGGATGCAGTAGTCGCAGCAGCAGCAACTGAACAAGTTTTATGCCTTAGTCACGTGGCCTGAGGCTCCGGTCTAGAAAACAGTGCCGACACAATGGCAACTGCCGACCTTCCAAGCGAAGTGCACCCAAGGATCACGATCACCCCAAGGAATTGAATATGCCTCTGGTGAGACCTACTTATCCAGGTGCTTTCGCTCAAGGTCTTAGGGAGTCCTGCCCTCTAAGCCTTCTTCTTCCTTGGTGTGAGAGCCCAACAAGTTAAGTCAGCACTCTCACACAAGCAAGATTACAACCACCTTAGCATTTCATATCAAGCTCATTCTCAAGCGCACAACTCAAACAAGAGACATCAAGTGAAGGAGTAGTTGAGACAATGGCAAGCACAAGGCAAAAATAGCTGAGGAGTACCTTTGGCAGCCAAAGCGCGCGCACCTCGGCTAAGCCGAAGCGCGCACGCCTCGGCCGATATTACTCCTTAAATTAAGGAGGTCATCCCCTCAATCAGGGAAGCCATCCCCTGATCCAAGGCAGATCTTGCATCTTCCAATCCGACCGTTGGATCAGCCTGAAACTTGGACAGCTGATGGTTTGACACATGCTCTCTCCATCAGCACGGTCAGATTGACAATCTGAATAGCCATCATCAGAAAACCCAGGGGACGTATCCTTGAACAAGGACAGTGCATGCCTGGTCTCTTGGACCGGACCCAGGGGACTTGCTCCACATGAGCAGTGCATGCCTGGTCCGTCCACTACTTGCCAATTCTAGAGACTAGTGGCCAAGGGGAATTCAAATAACAATAATCTCTCCCTTGTACCTCTGGCCACTTGTCTTGTCTCCGGTCTTTGTCACTTGCGCTCTTCATGCCGATACCCTGTCTTCCTACGAGGTGGAGTTCTCGGTCAAGGGGTTTTGTCAGCATGTCTGCCCGGTTGAGCTTGGACGCAACACGCTCCAGCTCCATCACTCCCTTAGCAACCAGGTCGCGACTGAAGTGGTACCGAACTTTGATGTGTTTAGTCCTCCGCGTCAAGGTGCCATTTTTGGACATGTCGATGGCAGACTTGTTGTCCACTTTGACCACTGTTGCGACCGATTGAGGTTCTCATATCTCTTGGAGCAGGCTACACAGCCACATTGTCTCCTTACACGCTTTTGCTGGAGCGATGTACTCTACTTGGGCTGTGGAGAGGGAGACACAGTCCTGCTTGCGGCTCGCCCATGACACGGCTCCTCCTTTCAGCACGTACACGTAGCCCAACGTCTACTTGCGGTCGTCGACATTTTTGGCCAAATCTGCATCGGTGTACACCATGAGCCGCAAGGATTTTGACTGTGGAAACCCACCGTACTGGATGCCCAGGTGCCGCGTGCCCTTGAGGTAGCGGAAGATCCGCTTCACTGCTTGCCAGTGTTCTGGCCCAGGGTTGGCCACATACCTGCTCACCTGCCCCACAGCGTGGCAGATGTTGGGGCGAGTCATGACCATTGCGTACATTACACTGCCCATGGCAGACTGATATGGCGTGCCTGCCATGTCGACCTGCTTTGCTTTGTTGGTAGGGGCAACAGCTGAGGTTAGGATGCAATCTCCTGGCATGGGGGTGCTTACGGGTTTCGAGTCCTCCATGTCGTACTGCTTGAGAATGTGGTCAATGTATTTGATCTGGCTGAGCCTGATGGTGCCAGCTGAGCAGTCCGGCATGACACTGATGCCCAGATAGTGCTCAAGAAGTCCCACGTCTGTCATCTGGAACCGGCTGCTCAGTTCCATCTTGATGTTCTTTAGTAGCTTTGTCAATGATGCGCAGATGATGAGGTCATCGATGTAAAGAGCCACCAAGACGAGGCCATCCTCGTCCTCTCGTACGTACATACTGAGGTCGTTCTCGCAGTGACCATGCCCGGACCCCTCCATGAAGGCATCCATCTCCTTGTACCAGCACCTCGGGGCATGCTTCAGTCCATACAATGACTTGACGAGCTTGCAAACTTTTGTGGGTGGTGCATCCACCCCCTCAGGCACCTCCATCAGGACTTCTTTGTCAAGCTTTTCGTACATAAAGGCAATCTTCACACCCATCTAGTGAATCTCTAAGTTCCTGGCCGCTGTTGCTGCAAGGAGGGACCGGATTGTCACAAAGGTGACGACGGGTGCGTACGTCCTGTCGTACTCGCTCCCCGGCCGTTGCGCAAAACCCTTGGCTACCAGCCGCGCCTTTTGGCGGTCGATGGTCCCATCTTGCTTTAACTTCTTGACCATGACCTACTTGCACCCTACAATGTGTAGGCCAGCAGGCCAGTCCACCAGGTTCCATGTCCTGTTCTCCTTGTGTGAGGACAACTCGCTTTTGATGGTGGCCTTCCACTTGGCCCCATCCGGTAGAGCAAGCGCTTCTGCCACTATGGACCGCTCTCCCTAAGCCATGAAGGCATAACTCAGACCAGTCCATTTTCTGGTTGTAGCATCATACTTCCGTGGCGGGACAAATAAGTGCAAGCTGCGCCTGGCTGCCTGCTGCTGCGACGGCTGCTGCTACTGCTCCTGCTGCTACTGCTCTTGTTGCTCCGGTTCTCTTACCACAGACTCTCCCTCACTGGAAGAGTCCTCATCATTAGAGGAGGAGGAATCTGACTCAACGTTAGAGTCCTCTATTGCGGCTCTCCCTGAAGCTACCGCTCCTCTTGCCTTTGTTGCCATGCTGCTGCTCCATCTCTGTGGTGCCTGATTACCTGTCTCCAATAAAAACCAGCCATTCACCCGGCTTGGGCACTGGCTCGTCCTTGAACTGCTGCTCTGCTCCTACTATACCCTCATTGAATTCCACGTCCTTACTACAAATCACTTTGTTTCCTTGTAGGTCCCAGAGCCTGTAAGAGCGTTGGGCACTGTCGTACCCCAAGAGCAGACATTTCTTGGCCTGCGGATCAAGCTTACTGGCACCCTCCCTTGTCTGCTTCTTGGCATATGCCTGGCAGCCAAAAACTTGCAGATGTGAGACATCTGGCTTTTTGACTTACCATGCCTCTTGTGGGTGCATTGCCTTCAGCTTCCTTTTCCCCTTTCCTCAAAGGGCTGATGCAAGTGTGAGGTTGATGATGTAGGCCGACGTCCTAGTAGCCTCGGCCCAGAACCTTCTTATCAGCTTTGCTTCATACATCATCGTTCTTACCATCCTGAGGATGATTTGGTTGAGTTGTTCAGCGACACTGTTGCTCTCAGGCAACTCAGGTACCGTACTCTCTTGCCATATCCCCTGCTCTGCTAAGCAGCCCTCACTGGCCTTGTATTCTTCGCCGTTATCACAACAAAGGGCCTTGACCTTCTTGCCGGTCAGCCGCTCAACCATTGCAACAAAATGCTGTAGATGCTCCTTTACCTCCCTCTTTTGCTTCATGAAGTACATCCAGATCTTTTTGGTTTTTTCATATGTGAAGGTGAGGAAGTACCTGCAGCCTCCGACTGAGGCTGTCCGCATCGGTCCGCACACGTCGGTGTGGACCAACTCAAGAGGTTCACTCGCCAGATTTCCGTGCTTCTTCCCCTTGCGCCCTTTCCTCTTAGCCTTGCCCATGAGGCAAGCCTCACATACGTTCTTCCCCTTCCCTGCACCCTCTCCCTTCCCCAAGGCCAAGCCTCGCACCAGCTCGTACTTGCCTATTGTCTCCAACGTGGAGTTGGCGGCGTGGGCCAAGCACCTGTGCCAAAGGCCTTGGCCACAGTTTGCTTCCGATGCCAAGGCAATCCCAGTGACTACTTCGGGTTGGGTGGGTGCCGCAGCTTCCACTCCTTTTGTTAAATCTGCCACTGTTGACGGGCGGCTGCTTTCTACCTCTACCATCTGACTACCCCGGGCAGTCATGGCTGCCCCAGCTTTGGCAGCACCCTCCACCTTGGTTTGGAGGATGTAGAGGGCATCCACAAGTGGAACATCCGCCATCACACTCTTTGCAGCGTACTTTATTTTCACTGCCAACGTGGGAATGATAACGGCCCAGTTCTAGTAGAAGACAACCGTCATTTCTCGATCAGTAATCTTGCCGATAGAGAGTAGGGTGGTAGCGAAGTTGGACAGATAGACTGCCTCGGTGAGCTTGAGGTCCTCCTCTTGGCCATTCACCTAGATGGTGATCAGCTTGTCACCCACCCCTTCAGCTGGTTCCACCCTCCCGTAAGCACAACAGAAGTTGAGGTGGCAAGGGCCCATGGAGATGAACACCCGTTTGTCGTTGGTGGAATGGTGACTTGTGCGAGAGTCAAGTGCAAAGGTCCCTGGCTTAAGGAGTGCATTGCCAGCGCCAGTTATGCCTTGTGCAATCAGTGCGGTGGGCTGCTTCCCACCCTTGCCTCCCATGTCACCCTTCTCTCCCTCTCCCTTGATCCATTCCTTATCTGGATCACGGCACTCGGGTGCCCACTGCCCTGCCTTGCCACAGTTATGGTAGTTTCCAGGCCCTCGCTTGCCCTTCCCCTTGCCGCCTGCCCCCTGCTGCTTTCCTGAGTTGCTAGTGCCACTACTGCCTGCTACGCCCTTAGCATAGGCTACAATATTAGCCTCGCTATGGCTACACCGTATAGCCTCATTGCGGATACACTCCGAGATGTTGGAGTACTTCATGTGGTCCTCTGGCCAGCCACCAATCAGAGTGATTATGGGGCCCCTGCTTGGTGGAAGAGCTATGAGCAGAATCATCCCCTCCATATGGGCTTCAAGGCTCAAACCCATGTTGCTGGCTTGCTGAGGGAGAGTCTCAAACTGCTGCAAGAGTTTGAGGACGTCCTCACTCTTTGTCAGCTGCATCCTCAAGAACTTTTGGAAGATGAACAAACAGTTGGCGAGGGAGTCACTCTGGTAGATCTTGCATAGTTTCTTGTATCCCTCGGCTGCATTTGCGAGGCCGGAGATATGAGAGATCAGATGTTGCTGCAGTACTGAGACGAGAATGGCCATGCATTTCTTGTTGGTCCACTTCCACACTGCCAGCTCCTCTGGTTGGGAAAAAAATGGTTGGGCAGTCTCCCCTATGAAGTAGGGGAGGAGATCACGGTCATCGACTGTGATATCAAACTGCCACTTTCGAAGCGAGAATCCTCTCCCATCAAATGTAGGAATGGGCGCATGAATGCCACTCCGTGCCTCTACTGTGGACATCATGGCTCAAGTGGTGGCCACGGCTGCTCCACGAGCCTTCATCGACGACGCTCTTGCCTTTCTCCTTGACGGTAGGTGGAGCCATGGTACCTGCGGTTGAGGCAGATCTGCTTCCGTTGAGGCTGCTTTGTTACACCTGCTGTTGATGCTGATGGCAGGCTGATGGAGCCGATGTCAGGCTGATGAGAGGTCTTGGAAGAGGGGCCGAAGAGGAGCACCTGTAGGTGAGATAGAGCGTCTGCGCTGCTCATGTTTTGCTAGGCTACTGAGCAACATATATGCTTTTTGCAACTATGTCTCACACAAAGCATGGGCTCATAACCCTTTTGTTATTCCTGAGTCACGTTGCCTGAGGCTCCGGTCTAGAAAACAGTGCCAACACAATGGCAACTGCCGACCGTCCAAGGGAAGTTCACCCAAGGATCACAATCACCTCAAGGAATTAAATATGCCTCTGGTGAGACCTAATTACCCAGGTGCTTTTGCTCAAGGTCTTAGGGGTTCCCGTCCTCTAAGTCTTCTTCTTCCTTGGTGTGAGAGCCCAACAAATTCAGTCAGCACTCTCACACAAGCAAGATTACAACCACCTTAGCAATTCATATCAAGCTCAGTATCAAGCGCACAGCTCAAACAACAGACATCAAGGGAAGGAGTAGTTGAGACAATGGCAAGTACAAGGCATAAATAGCTGAGGAGTGCCTTTGGCAGCCGAAGTGCGTGCACCTCGGCTAAGCCAAAGCGCGCGCGCCTTGGCCGATATCACTCCTTAAGTTAAGGAGATCATCCCCTCAATCAGGGAAGCCATCCCCTGATCCAAGGCAGATCTTGCATCTTCCAATCCGACCGTTGGATCAGCCCAAAACTTGGACATCTGATGGTTTGACACCTGCTCTTTCCATCGGTATGGTCAGATTGACAATCTGAATAGCCATCATCAGAAAACCCAGGGCACGTATCCTTGAACAAGGACAGTGCATGCCTGGTCTGTTGGACCGGACCCAGGGGACTCGCTCCATATGAGCAGTGCATGCCTGGTCTGTCCACTACTTGCCAATTCTAGAGACTAGTGGCCAAGGGGCGTTCAAATAACAACAAGAAGCAGTAGCAAATGCTCATGTTGTGCACGATGACGATGGTGATGACAATGATGCTGAGGGTGTAGCCGTTTCCACCCAAGCAAGTACTGCCTCTATGCATGGCAGTTGTTCTCACACATAGTCCAGTCGAGCCAGCAACAAAGATAACCAGGCTTCAACGAGCAGTGCCCCCGCTGACCATGTGCACAGTACCGCCAACACAGGCAAGGGAAAGTGACGTCCAGAGAAGCGTCCCAAGAAGTCGATGGTGGAAATGGCTTTTCAGGACATGCCTGACGCGTTGTTTGAAGAGCTCAAGGCCGAGCCGACGAGTGATGCACCGGACTCGTTAGAGCAAGAGATTGAGGATTACAAGAAGTATTCACGCAGTGGTAGGAATTGCAACGTGCTGATTTTCTTCAAGGAGCACCAAAGCAAGTATCCAACAGTTGCTTTGGTGGTCCTTGACCTCGTTGCAGTGCCTGTCTCCTCCACCCCATGTGAGCGTATGTTTTCTTTGGGTGGGCGTGTTGTGACAGATGTGTGGCACAGCATGGCAAATGCAGTTGTGCAGGCACTCCTCTGCCTGAAGACGTGGATTGATAGCCCAGCATTAGTGGAATTCCGAGTCGCTCCCAATGGTGCCATAGAGATCGAGCTCATTTGGGTGGAGCGGAAGGAGAGGATGAGGTGCAGGGTGGTACGCAAGGTGGTGGCACAGGTGAGGAAGGGCCTCGTTAGGACTGCAACTCTTCCCGACTCCGATGACAAGGTTGATGATGTGCTAGATGCCATAGATGCATCTGATGAGGTGAATGATGCAGATGAAGGGGAGGAGGAGGAGCAGGAGGAAGACGAGGGGGCAGGGGAGGAAGAGGAGGGGGTAGGAGAGGATGAAGACGATGGCGATGGCGATTATGCCAATGATAATGATGATGTGATGGAGCTCAATTGAATGTTCATTGTAACCAACTTGTGCATCTTGCGTTTTGCAATGATGACATTGTGGTAGTGTGTATGCAATGCTTGCTTTTCCAATTGCTCTTCATCATTTGTCTTATGTACATAGGAATGCTGCATTGCAATTGAAGCCCCTGTAACGTAGGTTCAGCCTCAAATGTGAAAAATGTGCAATTGTTGTAACAATGTTGGCAGTGCTACATCAATAGCTGGATTATGTTTGAAAACTAAGCTTTGTTAGTACATGAAACGTTCCTTATGCCAAACAAATGAGTGCTAACATTCATCATGCAACACCATTATGAATGAGGTAACTCACTGTTACATCATCTTCAGATTTTTTGCTGACTTGTGATTCCACGACATGTAGAACTTGCCATTACATAACTCGCCGTCCTCATGATTCTCATGCCCAAGACTCGCCGTCCAGGGGACCAAGGACTCGCGGTCCTCCTGACCCTGGACTTGTGGTTCTCCTAGTTGGAGACTTGCGGTCCTCCTAACAAAAGACTTGCCATTCAAAGACTCGTGAGCCCACAGTTTCAACTCGCGAGGCCAGACTCGCAATCCCGATACCGAGTCCTGACTCGTGAGTCCCGACTAGGTATCACCATTACTCTGGAGACCAAGCCATCAGCAAATCCACGTCTAGCTATTTTTTCATGCTCAATGGTGGCCCCGCCAGCTGGCAGTCCAAAGAGAAGCCCATGGTTGCTCTTTTTTCGAGAGAGACAGAGGCAGAGTCCGTCTGGCTTTGCATACTTCTGGCTGAGTTGGATCACGCCAAACTTGATGCCACTTAGGTTCATTGGGACAAAAAGGACACCATTACCCTATGTGAAGACCCCATGTTCCATCATCGCTCGAAACACATGCATCATGAATATCACTATGTTCTTAATGTGGTCGCTGACAAGGAGTTTTGCATGACCTATATCCCTACCATAGTCTAGATGGCCGAAACATCCACCAAATCCCTTTCTTCTGAGTTCCATGGCCCCCTCTACACTTGTCTTTGTCTTGTTGCTGTCCCTCCTTAGCTCCTGTGATCTCTCGGTCCGTTGGGCCTCTCCCTCTGTTTCCTATTTTTCCCTACTCCCTCCTAGTTTTCCTCATGTGAGACGTTGGAACTGGTGGGTGTATTTGGTCCACCGCCTGCATCACCTCCTGATTTTGATTGCTCCTGGACTTGCGCTTGTCCTCCACTAACCGTTGCTCTGCTGCCACCGCGCCCCTCAAGCCTCTTCTTCCCTTTTCCCAATTCCCCTCACTTTATTGTTGTGTGGATGTCCTTCTATGGTCGTGGTGTGGGGAGGGAGTGGCACATGATTTTAGCAGCAGTTCCATAATCACCACATCCCTTGATGTGCGGTCTGCCACTCCAACCACCACTATCAAATTCCTTTTTGGCGCACCTCCATCCTCGCTTCACAACAAACCCACACTTCACTCCTTTAATCCTTGATCCGTCCTTCTCAACCTCTGGAAATTGTCTTGGTTCATATTTCTCATGTTCTCCATCAACGAGACAGCTTGTGTGGTGCTCCTGTGACCGCTTGATCCTCTGGCACCCCATCCTCCACTTCTCTTCTTTTTCGGATGCCTTCACTCACTGATTTTCCGTGCTCGGCTCAGCTCACCCAAGGGGGAGAGACTCCTTCACTATCCTTGCATCTATGTGCCTCATCCTCTCTCCTACCCACTTGCAGTTCCTGGGGGGAGTTTTTTTAATCTCTTTTTTTTTGTGGTATTGTGGACACATCATTTGTGGTGATTGTGGCACAAAGGGAGAAATGTTGAGTTTTTTCCAGTTGCCTAGTTGGTTCTCATGAATCATTACCCAGACCCCTTATTGACTCCAACCATTGCAAAGCTTATGGCACAAAACCTGTCGGTCACCAGTTTCAGCTCCATCCAACAGTTGGATATGAAGGTATGCGCAAAAGGAGAAAAATGGCATACTTTGTGCCCAAACTCACTTCCAGCACAACATTTAGTCTGTCAGTCTGTGGCAGAAGGACAGAAGGACAAGGGGGCCAAGAGAGAGAGAGAGAGAGAGAGAGAGAGAGAGAGAGAGAGAGAGAGAGAGAGAGAGAGAGAGAGAGAGAGAGAGAGAGAGTCCCAGTCTCTCTCCTGACCCTCCTGCCTAACTATTCCACTAGTCTTGTCCGGCGCGGTTCGGTATGGCTGTGGGCAGACCCCTTTGGCATTTATGGTTAGTTATCGCAAAACAATACACTCAAAAACTGTGGACATGCATGTTACACGAGCAAGGAAGATTCGACGAACCTTCATTGAGATTTCAACACCGGTTCCTCGAACAATCTACCTTTCGATTAACTACTATACCATTCGTGTTCAAAATGGGAGGATACTTTTCAGAATCTATGAAGATAAACTACACCTGTCGAGAAAATATTTGCAAGTCTTACTGAAAAACGTTTCATGTTAGGATTCGATTAGAGATATTTCATGCACAAAACTAGTTTCTAGTTCCGTTTAAAATAACGCCTTTGACCTGCTTTTGAAGAGTAACACATTGTGTGCTGGTGTTTGAGATCACACGGCAAACCGGGCCATTTCGAATGTGTACCATTGTCGTTCGAGTGAGAGTGAAAATATCGCTCGACGCCCAGATAGGCTTGACACGCAGTTATTGAGCACCGTATGTGTTCTCATATCACTTCCTTCCTCATTACTTTCTGGTTTGCTATGAAATGCTGGCTAGAATCTCACAATACTACCTTTCGAGACCAACCACATAGCAAGATTTTTTGTGACAACTTGAGCGCCGATGGAACACAGAATATAGATTAGTGTATTGTGTCCTGTGCACCCCAGCTTCACAACCTGATACATTATCCACATACACTTTTGGTGTTTAGGGGGGTGTCTCAACACCCCGCCTTGCATTCGATCCCACCTCCTCCCCCCCCCCC